>VOPJ01006635.1:0-89246 GCA_014673585.1 Semibalanus balanoides | reverse complement strand
ATTTGTCCGACCTTTTGGGGGGGGCCAAATCATAGTCTCAGGCTCTTTGGGGGGGCCATGGCCCCGTGGCCCCCCCCCTGGATCCGCCCCTGAAAAGGGCCCCCTCAGGCGGCCAGAGTACCCCCTCTGGCAGCCAGAGTGCCCTCTCAGGCGGCCAAAGTATTGTATTGTATTTGACAGTAAAAACACTCTCCGATACATAAAAATGCTATTCTGAGTGTCGCGTCATGGTTAAAAGGTAAAGACATGTTAAAAACGACACTCAGCAACAAACACACTAAAAAGTAAAATACACTCAATCATGCGCACACTCACGCAGCGGCCGACATATTCATAAACTACACCCATTATACACCCTGTAAAAGATCACCGAGCTGAAGTTTAAAAGATGCTAAAGACGCCTCGCGCAGATCCAGCGGCAACGCGTTGAAGCGCTGTGCTACACTATATAAAAAGCGTCTCTTGCCGGCTTCAGTTCTCATGCGCGGGAGGGCCAAATCAGTGTCCTGGCGGGTGTTTCTCGATCGAAACTCAGAGTTTGTTGAAAGCCGGGAGGCGAGAGCCCTTTCCCGCTTAGGCGGCCAGAGTGCCACCTCAGGCGGTCAGAGTGTCTTCTCAGGTGGCAAGAGGGCTCCCTCAGGTGGTCAAAGTCATAGACCAAGCAAAGCGTGGTCTTTAATGAATTCAGAGCACTTCAGTTTTTTCCAAGGTTCTTTAGGTCAGAGTGTCCCCTCATGCGGCTCTGGGGTTTCATGGATGAAGAGCAACCAAGGCCTTTGGAGTATCAACTAGACCTCACACATTTGGCTAGTGCGGCCAGAGACGCAGCCAGACCTTCGACAAGGGGAGCACGGCATCCCAAGGGGCCCAACTCATCAAAGGCCCCCCCCCCAAAAAAAAATGACGCGAAAATAATTAAAAATACGGATTTAGGCCACAATATTTTGCATGGTCCCCAAAAAGTCGCAAAAAGGAACGTCGACGATCAATTTTTAGTGAAAAAGTCGGTCAATTGAGGGGCGCATGCACCCTGTGCCTCAGTGCACGAAATATGGCATGTGCCTACGGTGCTCTCGCACAATTTCGACAAAATTTCGCTGGCCTGGCCAAATACGGCGATTTTTTTTTGTGCATGTACCTGGGGTCCCCTGAAAATTAATGTTTTTGTGTTGTTTTTTATATAAAAAAATGTTGAGAATATGCACCTCTAAAAATATAGTAGGCCAAATCCTTTTTTAGTGGGGTTACCATGTGCCCCCCGAGCACAATCCCCTCCTGAAGTGAACCCTGGGTGAGCCACTGGGCTGGGGTGGCGCCACGGATTTTATCCAGCGGGGGCAAAATTATCTTGGTTGCCAGGTATCACCAAAGTTAAACTGGCATTGACTGGGAGGGGGCGTTTTAAGCGCCCCTGCCGTTTTTTCGTCATAACTAAAACAAGAATATTGCTTTCAACGTGAAACTGCAAGTAACTTATTCTACATTCATTTTACGTCCTCTTTGCAAAAATGAAGCAATTTCAATTATAAATTTTGGAGATATAGCGAATTTAGTGACGTCCCTACACGCGGTTTTTACACATAAATCAGCTAAACTTTAACAGACCGTACAAAAGCAACAAAATAATAAAAAATTGATAAAAAAATGATAAAGATTGCAAATAATAAGGGCTACAAAATGGCAGTCTCGGATTGTCGAATTTGTGAATTTTTAACCACAAAAATTAAAAAATATAAAATCAAAACTTTCAAAGATATTGAAAAAAGGAAGATATGCCAGAGAACTATATGCAACCAACTTATATATTACATTTTAAAAATGATGTAATTATTTTTGACTGAGTGATCGCATTTACAGTGATGGTATCTCATGACGTCATATTTTAAATATGCGTTTTTGGGCTTTTGTTGACAAGATACAGAGAAATAAATGACAGTATTGTATTTCTGAGACAAAACTGGTCTTGAAACATGCCTTTTTGGTTTATATTTATCAATTAAAAAAAAAAACATTTTCTGACCTAACTTTGACCTTAACCTGACCTTTACTTCGTATACATGAAGTTTGGTGGTCAAATGAGTATCAATATCGTTTTCCATGCGTAAAATTATCCATGAAAAATGTGTTGCATAGCTTTGGTAGATATTTTGCGTATAGTGACCTTGACCTTTGATCTTTGCCAATAATCTCCCTTTTGATCATATGGGTTGTGTATCATACGTTTAAAAGCACTTTGGGTGATTATGGCCGCAATCGAAGGCTTCGGATGGAAAGTATGGCTCATACACGAGAATAAATGATTTTGACCTTTGACCTGACCGTGACATGACATGTGAACTTGATTTGTGTTTTTCTAAGATGCTTTAGATTTGTTTCAATGAGCGCTTTCGAATACTGCATTGCAGGTCTCGCTGCGATCATTGGTTCGGAAGATAACCATTTGGGGCGTTTAACGCCCCATCCCCCAAGTCAATGGTGTTCAGATCAGACCCCAGTCAATGTCGGGTTAAGGTTAAGATAAAACTTAAACCCCTGAATTTGGATCGGATGTTGGAGAGTGTCTTCTGTCTTCTGTTAAATGTGTGTTGGTATCCGTAGCCTTTTATCTCTTTCAACTTTTTGTAAAATAGAAATGCCCACCCTTGTATCAAAAGCCTTTGTTTTGCGTCACTGCAACTAGAACGCATTGTAAAACATTAATTATCATAAAATATATTTCTTCTAGTAGGTATTTCATGCAGTAATCATCTACGGACTAAATTAAATATTGTTCGATTGTTAACTGGGTTTTGTAGCGTTGCAATACAGGTACAGGTACAAGTAATTTTGCGCCCTTAGTCGTGTTAATAACTTTATACTAGCCATTTTCTCGATGGATTTTTGCGCTGTGAGGATAACAGTTTTAAGGATATCATGTTTTAATGTTTTGGTAACCAAGCTTCAGGATGAGCTTTTGCATGCGATGTTTTGGTTTCATGTTCCATGGGAAACATTTTAACCACAAATTGCATGTTTAAGTTCATCCTGAAGCTTGTTTATCAAAAACTAAAAAAAAAAATCCTCACAGCGCAAATAAAATCCATCTAGCAAATGTCTAGTGTGTATTTTTAAGGCCTGGGTGTAAAAGCCAGATTTGTGACAAAAGATAAGTGTCCTTATCGGTTAAAAATATCGCAGTACGCGTTCAGTACCTCATTTAGGAACCATAATGGCATTTTAATTTTCATTTCTTCGCATAGGTATCTTATGCACTTGTGTGGTGTACAAATAATAACAAATTATGCTGAAAATAAAATATCAGCTCTCCATAATTTTAAGAAAAACTATTCGGCAAATGGAAAAAATGTGCTGCGAATACTTGGTGTTGCTTTTCGTCTTGCTTCCATATTAAAACAAAAATTATTCCAGATCCACCAAATGAAGTTTTTTTCGACGTACGCCTTGTTAGCGTTAAGTTAACTATATTGTTCGCCCCTGAGTTGAAAACTCTTTTTTGATGATATTGCGACTACTTTCAACGATTAACATCCTTCACTAGTAACCAAATTCCAGCGGAGGCAAAAAACATAGCTTTTGCCCCCGCTGCTTCTTCCACAGCGGGGGCAAGCTGCCCCGCTTGCTTCTTCCACAAGCGGGGGAAAGCTGCCCGCTGCTTCCCACAGCGGGGGCAAGCTGCCCCCGCTGCCCCGCGCTGGCGCCGCCATGCCACTGGGTATATGTTATTGAAAATGCTTCAATTTATCATGTTCTTAAAAAGCTCACAATGTACGGGAGAGTGAGCAGAGCTACCATGGGCGTCGAAAGTGGGGGGAGGCGTCCCTTAAGAGTCATGTGTTCCCCAAACATTTTCACATTTAAACATTATGCCTATAGGCTATAGGGCTTTTAAGTGTGACATCGAGGTTCCAACAGCTGACTGCGCTAGTGCTTAAAGTGAACAGTTCACCTTGAAAAAACGTCAAAAATCTCAGAAATGATTGAGACTTATATCATTCTTCTTACGGAAATCCCCCATCATAGCCACATACACACTGAACGGCACCACCTCACAGCGCCGCACCGAAACTCGCGATCTGGGTGTTTTACTAGACGCTAAGCTCACGTTTGCCTCTCACATCGACCAGACTATAGCGAAGTCAAACCGTATGCTGCTTAGGCTGGTGATTCGCAGCATGCAGTTGTCCCGTCGACATAGCAGAGCTCGATTTGATCACAAGGCAATGTTGTCTACGTATTACGCTCATGTCCGTTCCATCCTCGAGTATGGCTGTGTAGTGTGGGCCGGTGCGGCTGTCACTCACTTGAGGCGACTGGAGGAGAGTGCAAACACAGTTTTTAACGTGGCTGGCTCGTAACACGGACTAACCCACTGACATTTTGCTGACTACTGTTTTCTGTTATCACATTTTAACGTGCGTTCTATCAAATCCCGCTTAGCACAATAAGACCTTATGTTTTTATATCATATTCATCATGCGCGAATTGACAGTTCTATTCTGCTGGCAGCGTTTGGCTTATACTTTATATGTACCGGGGCGCTCGACACGTACCCTTGCCCTGTGTAGTGTTCCCCGTGGAAGGGTGAACACGGTCCAGCGACGTGTTTTCATCCGAACGCCATCCCTATGTAACTCGTTTTCAAACTCTGACACTAGTGTTGACTTCTTTATAACTTCTGTATCCTCCTTTAAATCTCTCGTCATAAGCTACACAAGGACGCTGGAATCTGGATACTTATTTGTAACCGACTTAGTGATGTGTTTGTGTGCTTTTACGTGCTATTTTGTCGTGCTATTTATTGTGTTTATTTTCTGACTTCGTCTGTAACTGGGTAATGAGCCTGTAGACGATTTAATCAATACACAATACACAATATTTTGTCCTACTTCTAAGTTCTACAGAACTTCATTGTAGACATAGAAGCGCTTTTTCATTTTGAAAGTTGGGGTTGCACTTTCGTCATTGGGGTTGCACTTTTTTAAGTTGGGGTTGTAGCTACAACCCCAAAAGTATAGGTTCCTACACCCATGATAATTCCATCACTTCATGAACTTGAACCATGGAGTCGCATCGAACTCATCCAGTTCCCATGCCGACGAGGTGCCTGGACTGGTAGCACTGGCCCGTCCTGTAAGCCGCGCTCTGATTGGTCGCGGAAGCCGGCGTGGCTGTGCTGAGCACGCTGATTGGCTGCCGTTGCCAGCAGCAGAAGACCGGACGCCAGTCAGTGCTAGTCGCGTGCCGGTAGTGAAAGTGGTGGCGGCGTGCTGTGCTGCGCTGGAACACCACACACTCCAGGTAAGCCATCTGCCGTGTCTCTCTCACACTCTCTCCTGCTCTTCTCTCCCCAACAGCAAGAGAGAGCAGGGCGTTAGCCCCACCTACGTCATCTGCCGTAGCGCCGGCGCCGGAGGGCCTCTCGCCACGTGCTCATTCACAGCTCAGTTTTTACCATCACAAGTCGACCTTCTTCTCGATAGCCTATGATTTATCCACTCCCAAATGCCAGCCTCCACTTGGATCATGACTTCCAGAGATGCTCCTTTGGTCCCGGCTCAGTGACTCTAGTCTATGAGATAGCGGCGGTTTCTGGCTCGCCTGGCCTTGTAACTCGGCGTTCCTTGTCAGGCCGGCTGGCCGGTCGGCGGCTGCTGGTCAGCGATCGATTCCAACGCCAACCAGCCAGCAGTGCGGCGGGCGGCGGGCCGCCGCGGGAGCAATGGCCTCCCTCCAGCTGCCTCCCGTGCTGCCCAGCTTCCCCGGGCTCCTGGCGCGGCCCACGGACACATGGGAATCGCACCCTCTCCCTCCCCCCCCCCTAGACTAGGGAGCCTCGTCGGTGACCCTCTGTACCGGAGGGGATCGACGGGCAGGGAACCGGGCGAGCGGGGAGCCAGCGTGTGGGGTCCTCGCTCTCGGCTCGACAGAAACTAACACTAACAGGATGGCTTTACTCAGCTATAGGCCACGGGCGACTCGAGGCAAGCACAAAGCGGTGAGCTATTAGCTATTTAGCTGTTTAGCTGGTGGGGCTTGTACTGACTATCGGTACAAAATAAAGCCTATTAATTTACTGGCCCTGTTTAAGACCATCGGCCACGGTATGAAGTTATTACGCATTAACATTCACAGATAACATTGATAGAGCAGCAGCCAGCCTCAGCCGCCCTCCGGACCAGCTCAGCGGCCCTCCGGACCAGCTCAGCCGCCCTCCGGACCAGCTCAGCGGCCAGGCCTCAGAGAACAAAACATTCCGCCCGTCCCATAAACACTTCGACTGTGCTCACTGCTCCATAAATACTTCAAAAAACTATCGACGTGACTCCATACACTTTTAAAAGCTATCGGCTCTGCTCTGTTCCACAAACACCCCAAAACTATCGACTCTTACGGGTATCGACTCTTATCGACTCTTACGGTCACAGGCTGCACGGGTGGTCGCTCGCGGCATCCAAACTGCAACCGAAGCCGGAGCTGCAGCCTGTGCAGCCTGTGCAGCCTGTTGGCAGCCTGTGGCTGGCAGCCTGCAGCTGCGCCTGTGCAGCCTGGGCAGCTGCGGCCTGTGCAGCCTGTGGCGGCCTGTGGCTGGCAGCACTGCAGCTGCGGCCTGTGGCAGCCTGTGGCTGCACGCCTGCAGGCTGCGGCTGTGGCCAGCTGTGGCAGGCCTGTGGCTGGCAGCCTTTGCAGCTGCGCCTGTGGCATGCTTTGTGGCACAGGCTGCTGCTCGAGAGCTGCAGCAGCCCTGGGCCGGCACTCTGCCATGACGCGTAGCACTGCGCAGCAGGCCTTGTTGAGACAAATTAAGGCCCTCCATATGCTGACAGGCCCTGCGCCACCTTACTGCACCTCTAGGTGTTCGCAAGCTCAGGCGTGCCAGCGCCGGATACAGGGGCCGCACAGCTGCCTCCGAGAGCACAGCTGCGAGCTGCCCCCGGGTGCTCGCAGGCTGCAGGCCTCTGCCGAGCCATTCAGGCCGCCGGACGTGCAGCTGGCAGCCTTGCAGCTGGCGGCGCCTGTGGCCAGCAGGCCCTGTGTCGGCCTTATTTTGCCCACAGGGCCGCCAACCGGGCGGCCGCAGCTCCTTTCTAAGCGATGGCTATTGAGGCGCCCGCTCCAGCTCGGTGCGCTTGGCAGCCTGCCACGCTGCCGAGCCCTTGCAGGGGCTGCCTAGCCAGTCCCTCAAGATCAGGCCCCCCTGTCGGGCCCCCCACACACCCAGCCTATGGTCGGCGGCCCTCGTGCGCTGGCACCAGCCCCACACGGGGCTTGCGTCGTGTGTCCGACGCCAGCCAGTCAGGCACCTTGCACGGCCCTGTTTTCTGTGCATCGCACAGCCTGGATCTGGCTGGCAGCCTAGCCAGCTTGCGCAGTGTCGCGCAAGCTGCCCTGTATGAGCTAGGCTGTCGCTGGCGACCAGCGCGTCCGCAGCTCGCGTGCCATGTAAAGCTCGTGGCCGAGCTGGTGCCGCCACAGGGGCCGCCTCCTAGTAGGGCTGCTGCGGCAGCCCCTCGCAGCTACGCAGGGGCCGTGCTGGCAGCCCTGCTGAGGTGGCCGGCCCATGCCCAGCTGGAGCCGCCTTTGCCAACTGCCCAGGCCGTGGGAGCCTTGTGCCCCGTGTGTGCGCTGGCAAGCCTGCAGCTGCGCCTGCCTGCAGGCCTGTGGCGGCCTGTAGGCATGGCCGCCTGCAGCTGCCGGCCTGTGGCAGCCTGTGGCGGCCTGTGGCTGGGCAGCCTGCAGCTGCGGCCTGTGGCAGCCTGTGGCAGCCTGTGGCTGGCAGCCTGCAGCTGCGGCCTGTGGCTGGCAGCCTGCAGCTGCGGCCTGTGGCACGTCCGGCGCGCGGTGGTACACTATCTCACACAAACAAACACGGCACCACTAATTAGCGCAGCTCGAGCAGTACCGCTGAGCCGATGCTGGTTAGTGTTATCGCTGGCGGCTGCAGGGGCAGACTGAACAGAAACACTGGACACTGGACAGTATCGCCCACCAAAACAACTTTTGTCCGTGCAAGCTTTCCACCCAAAACGGGGTGTTTCTGTACACAAAGAATATGCTGACCAAGTTGTGCCCCCTCCTTTGAAGTTTGGTCTCCCGGGCCTTTAAGTCAGTGAACCCTATACGAAAGGTAAAAAAGTAGTCGTACAGACTACAGACCTTGGTCTGTGCTCAATTGAAAGCTCTTGCTGAGTAGAATGCACACTTATTCTGTCGAAATGCTCTAAATTCAATTGTTTTCGTTCTATGAGTCATAAACCTCTACAAAAGTAAGTTTTAGGGTACTATACAGATACACCAGACATGTGCCTGGATCCGGGATCCAGCTGAGATCTGGATATCTGTGTCCTGTCTCCCGGGATCCACATGGGATACCATATCCAGGTTCACAATCACAATCAGTTGAGGGATCCACAAAGATTCCAGGTGCTGATATATTTTATGCTGAGGGATCCACTGGGATCCCAGATCCAACTACGGGATCCAGGCACGCTTGTAGGTACATACCTACTTCTTGTAAATTTTATCATATTGGAAAATTAATTACAATATCTATGTTTTCTAATAGTTACAACTTACAAGGTAATTTGCAGGTACAATTATCTACATAGTACATACTACAATTATCTACCTACGCAAAATAGAGAACACAAATTGTGATGCTTGTCCCTGCGTCTTGTACCTATTTCAAGATAGTTTCAGGCTAGTTTTAAACTTGTAATGTGGGCGAGGATTGATGACATAGTTAAAATTAATATTATGGATGGATCGTAACCATGTCAGATGATTATATTGTAACAGTGTCCTAGGATTGCTTTAGAGCCAGGGTACCGAGTGGAAAATTCAGACTGAAAATCAACAAAAAAAGTGGAAAATTATAGCTTAAAAAGAGCCTTTCAAGAATTTAAACGTCTTTCTATCAAACAAAACTTGATGAATTTTGGACTTTCCACGTATTAAAAAAAGGTGAAAAAATAATATCAAAAGTGAAAAAGAGTGGAAAATAACCCTTAAAAATGTGCAAAAGGAATGGAATATTATTCCTTGTAGGGTGTCGCTTAAAAAAAAACAATCCTAGGACACTGTATTGTAATCAAAAAGGCCAGAAATATAAACAAGCAAGCTTTTGGCATTACGTCTTAATGGCGTAATGCCGAAAATGGTATTAACCTGATACTGGCGTAATGCCGATGTCTTGTTTGTTTATATCTATATTTATATCTATGGCCTTTCTATTAAAATATAACTATCTGACATGGTTACGACCATTTTTTCATCTATGATATTAATTCATTTTAAATAACAGATACACTGAAATCCCAGATCCTGAAGCATTTTACGCCGAGGGATCCAGAAGGATCCCAGATCCAAAAGAATCCCAGATCCAAAAGGATTTCAGATCCAAAAGGATCCCAGATCCAAAAGGATCCCAGATCCAAAAGGATCCCAGATCCAAATGCATTTTTCGCAGAGGGATCCACTGTGATCCATGATCTTAATGCATTTTATACTGAGGGATCCACTGGGATCCCAGATCCAGCTTCGGGATCCAGGCACAAGTCTGCTATACACTAAAGCTTGGTTTTGGTGGAGTTTTATGACTAATAAAACGAAAACTAAAAAAAAATAAAGCGTCTTGCTTTTTACAAGTGTAATCTACTTAAAGGGAAATAACCGACTTTTGTTTTTATTGGCAACAATTTCTTTAGCTTCCGTTATGGTATAACAATGATTTAATTTGAATTGAAGAATTAAATACAATTATTCCCTCATTCAGTGTTCTAGGTTTTTACAAATTAATTGCAAGTACACATACTTCTTTCGAAGCTCATGAGCAGTGTTTTCCCAGCTGGTTCTGGTTGAGCTATTGTTCTTATTAAGCGGTGTGTTTGATTTTTTCGACCAGTTTGCTTATATCACTTTGTTTTCTGTTTCGCATTCTGTCAGTGTTCTTTTTTGTGTCTGGCCTTTTTACTGTTTTTTTTTTTCTTTATTTTTTTTTTTTTTTTTGCTGTTTTTTTTTTTTCCTTTCTTTTCTGGTTTCGGCGTTGATGTGGCTTGTTTTATTAGGCAATTTTCTCGATATGGTTTTTTTTTTATCCCATTTTGTTCGCAAACCACTCGTGTAATCATTTCTGTCCGTGGCTGTTAAGGCGCCATCGACGCTACAGGGTCTTGTAAGGTCATCGCACAGCTACCCGGGTGTTAGTGGTGATTATTTATTTTGTTTTCTCTGAAAAGTAATTTACGAATAGTTTCATAAGTTAGTTTTATAATAACAAGTATAAGTTTTACAGAAAAAATGCTCTAAAAAAGTTGCTTATCACAAAGCAACAAAAAAGGCAAAACCTGCGTTCACGTTAATATCACTTCGTATTACAAAAGTAACGGAGTAACGGTGCCCACTTATCCTAGATTGCCTCGCGAGTGACCCACCTTTCAGCTGCACAGTAGCCTCTGGTTTGAGAACCCCTGGTCGCTTCCGGTGGGCCGGGTTCTGGGGCGGGGCCGCGGCGGGGAACAGGTGGACGACGTGTGTGCCGCCCACCCGGCCCTGTGGCTCCCGACAGCCCAGCGCTCCCACCGCGCGCTACCAGGGCAGAGGTAGCAGCGGGGCGCACTCAGCCAAACAACGGCCAAATGACGAGCGAGTAACAGCGGAACGACAGAGTAACAGCGGAACAACAGACGAATGACAACCAGGCTGAACATGTCCTAGCATTTCGTTGCTATCCTCAGTGGGTTCATTTAAACATGCGTGTAAATAACTAGTTATCGTTATATGAATACAGTGCCTGAATTATCTAGCTTCTATTTTCTAGGCGGCTAACCAGAGGAGCAGCAGCGCGATTCCAGGAGTGTTTTTTTTTTTTGGTGGGGGAAGCCTTATTCTGTGCATCCATGCAGGGCTCTGCGAGACTCATATTTTTTTCTCGACTGACTCGACTCTGATTCATTTCTGAAAGACTCTGACTCAACTCTGTCTCATTGTCTGAGAACAAGTTGTTACTCGACTCGAATCTGACTCGACTCATTCCAACTTTGACTTTACCCCAGACTCAACTCTGACTCAAGGAAACATGATTCGACTCAAAGTTGAGTCAACTCATTTTTGATTCAACAACACCGATAATTATTGACGGGGGTGCGGTCGGTAATATTTTAAAGTCCTTTCCATGCAATGACATGGATGCAGTGTTAAATCTGTCAAATCTCGACATTTCTGCGGCTTCCAATCACTCACTTGGTCAGCGATAATGAGTCGACTCAACTTTGATTCAGGTGACTCAACTCTGATTCAAACGAAAATATATGTGACTCAGCTCTGACTCGACTCAACAACATGTTTTGTTTTTTACCGACTCAACTCTGACTCAACTCACTTTGAGTCAGAGTTGAGTCAAATTTGACTCATGAATCATGAGTCAAGCACAACCCTGGGACCAAGCGTCTTCAAAAATTGTATTCGGCCACGAAATTGGCACATGGCCTGATACAAAATGGTAGCATGGGTGTTCCGTTGGAAAGATTGTTTCCATGCGTCTTAATTGTTCAAAGTCAAATAAGCGGGACCTGATACAATTCTGATCTGATATAGCAACATGATAAAATATGATAAACAAATTTTGGTAAAATATATAATATTTTGAATTGTTGTGTAATATCCTGGGTCATGGGATTGGACCGCCATGACCGATCTGGATCCGTCAGTGACATCAGTGATCAGTGATCCGTCAGTGATCAGTGATCCGTCAGTGATCAGTGATCCGTCAGTGATCAGTGATACGTCAGTGATCAGTGATCCGTCAGTGATCAGTGATCCGTCAGTGACATCAGTGATATGTCAGTGATCAGTGATCCGTCAGTGATCAGTGATCCATCAGTGATCCGTCTGTGACATCAGTGATCAGTGATCCGTCAGTGACATTAACCGATAGCGTCTGGATGACGCGATGTGATCACATCAGAAATACGAACCGCGATCGATCACATCAGAAATACGAGCCGCGTGTGGTCCAGGGCAGGTGGGTGGGATCTGGTGACGAGCCAGCTGATACCCCATCCCACCTCCCCCAGCGAGGTGTTCGAGGTCTATAGGGCTTCTGTGGGAAAACAGGTGGTTATAGGCAGCTGCCAGTTTCTGACCCGTGGCACTTGTAAGGTTTCGGCGAGTCGTATGCAGACTATTATTATCCACTGGCGTCTGCAGTGTGTAGTCAGGCACCGTATCGTATTATCGCATATCGCTACTCGCTACTCGCATATCGCTACTCGCTACCCAGGGGCGGATCCGGCCGTGGGTTTGGGGTGGCCTAATCAAGTTGCGTTTTTCCCAAAAGTTGTTGAGCGGGGAAGAGGGGGAAAAGAGGGGGTAGCAGGCCGCCAGCGAAAAGTTGTCGGCCGGGGGGTAGCAGATCATCAGCCGTCTGTATTCAGCCCGTCGGCAACCCGTCAGAAACTGATGGCATGTATTAAACTTAAAGGAAATATAGCACCCTGGGAAAAGCATGTAGAATGATGAAGAAGAGTGCCCTGATTACGGCCCTGGCATTCATTTTTGCGAAAAAGGTTGCAATTTGTATAATTTGAAAAATAGTAATATTTTTACATGTGACGTCGCAACCATCTTGCGTCACCGAAACGAGTTGTGACGTCAAAAGTAGGTATCGAACGGTCAAAGTCGCTCCTTGAATCGGATACGTAAAAATCAAACAACTTCGTTCGCCGGTTCCCGATTCGCGAGTAATATCGGACGCGATTAAAAATGTGTACATTTTTGCACAAAATGTATACATTTGGTGCACTAATGTTTGCACTAATAAGAACAAACTAGGTGCAAAGTTGTAAAATAAAGTGGCTAATAAGTGATCAAAATTAGGGGGCCGATTCACCCCCCCCCCCGACAGTAATAGGGTTAAGGTAAAAACAATGTAATGGAGTCATCATCTCTGCCCGGTTATCGTTTAGAGAACTGATTACATGAGACGCCCCCCTTGCCATTGTCTTTGGCAACCTCTCCGGAATGCAGTTTCGTCTGCCGTCTGGCACGTGCCTTGCGCAACAGCCGGCAGCCGCCACAGTAAATCAGGTGTTCCCTGGCTTCTCAGGCATCAAAGCTACTAGTTGCTGCAGACGAACACATATTGCCAGTTAACGTTGCACTGGCATCACCTAAGGCTATTCCGTTGAAAGTCAAATTCTGGATTCATCATTCCCACGTTGACCGCGAACGGTTTAAGTTGTACGGGAAGTCCACTACATTCTCTCTCGACACATACAGTTGCCGTGTTAACTGTGACATGCATGTCGCCTTTGTGCCTGTTTCGGTGTTTCGCTTCTCCGGCAGACTTTGACCACGGCCCGTCGCTGTCCGCTATGAACCGTGGAAACTGCTGCAATTCCACCCAGAAGAACGAGGCCGATGTTTTGTTTGAGTTCTTGTGAGTGGGCGACTGCACGCGCAGAACAGGGTCAGTTAGACGTGATAGGCGATGCAATAGTTGTGCAGGTGGCAGCTGGGGGTGAAATAATGCCGAGTTAGAAGATGTGCTAAGAGCCTTCTGGTCGTTTCGAGTTGACTGCAGTAGCGCAAGCGGTACCGTTATGTCTGTCTGTTCAGGAGCCAGCCGTGGACCGGGACGGAGCTAAGCCATAGTGTAACGGGAAGGGCGGCCCTGGCTTTGCAATGTCCAATGCATTCCGATCACAAAGCTGATTTAATAGAAGCACGCTACGTCTTGGAACGTCAGTTTGTTTGTGTCCATATGGAGCTGCAGCACAGTATTTCCACTCACCCGATATTTGTAATCACGTATAGGTCAACACTTGGCGATCACGAGCGGCGAACAGTAGGAACACAATAGAGACAGGTGACTTCTTCTGTCCCTTGCCTTGCACTTGCAAGCTTCAACCGCTACCCTTACGAAACAAACCGCAGGACACCGGCTTAAACTGAGGGTACACCCTGTATTGAGGAATAGCCTCCATGATCCACTGATGCCGCCGGTGCTACTCCGTGCTCCGCTGGTGCTACTCCGTGCTCCGCTGGTGCTACTCCGTGCTCCGCTGGTGCTACTCCGTCTCCGCGTGCTACTCGCGTGCTCGTGGCGCTAACTTCCGTGCCGCTGGCTACTCCGTCTCGTTGGGTGCACTCGTGCCCCCCTGGTTGCTACTCCGTACCATGGTGCTCTCCGTGCCCCTGGTGCTACTCACGTGCTCGCTGGTGCTACTCCGTGCTCCGTGGTGCTACTCCGTGCCCCGCTGGTGTTACATGTCAGTGCGTGTGGACCACCGGTGCGTTTATCTCACCAATTAGCTTTTACTCTCTATCCGCGTGGGCTATGTACAGTGTACAGTGTACACGTGCCTGTGCGTAAATATTGTCGCATTGCGATATGGAGCGACACGTCGAGACTGATTTCGCGATGGTAGTCACAGCCTAGCGCGGTAGCTGGGGGAATGGTGACTTTTTACGCACTTTGTTTTATTATGCCCATTGTGGCGGAACAAAACGTGTCTTTTCATCTGTATACTAGTGGCTACCAGAGAATTGATGTAAATGAGATATACTTTTGGTATTATTTTTGGTTATCTTCGATTATCTGTCATCTCGTGCGTTTATTTAAGTTTTATGTTGCCAGAAAAGGGAGCGCGTTTATTTTCTCCCCGTTATACAAAAATTCTGTACTGGTACATATTGTGTCTAAGAAAGGTCATTCTTTGTATCTTTGAAAAAAGGTCATTCTTTGAGGAACCTTCATATCGGCAGGCTCTGTTTTGTGATCGATGCCTTAAAGGAAAAAAATAAAATAAAGCAACAATTTCTTAGGCTTCCTTTATGGTATAACAATGGTTTAATTTTAAATTTAAGGATTAAATAAAATTATTCCCTTATTCAATGTTGCAAGTCCTACAAATTAAAAGCAAGTATATACACTTCTTTCGAAACTAATGAGCAGTGTTTTCATATCACTATTTGAAGCGCGCCATATCTGGCGCCGGTGTTTCAAATTTGTGCGACCCTGGATAATGTCCCTGAAACAAATCGCCGACAATTTTTTTTAGGCTGGTTGCAAGTTTTTTAATTGCCAATGTTAAATTATTTTATATCTATTTTTTGGGGAGGGAGAATTATTTTTTACAATGGTGATATAAACTATAGTGTTGTATACAGCCAGATACAAAGATAAACGAAGTTTGTAATGCTGACAATTTATGAAACTATTTCAAAACCAGTAAAGGTAGGCCGCCATGGGGGGTCAAGTTAAACTGCTAGTTTGGTTTCTTGATTTATTAAATGTCTGTCATACGTATATGATCGCTGGTCATACTATCGAAACAATCGGGATTCAAAATATATTTTCCACTTCATTGCGTAAGAAAACAATACCGGAAAAGCCCGCAGTTTGATTAGATCCAAAAGTACTTGCAAGCAGCTTGCAAGTACCGGTCATTGAACGTGTGCAACGTTTATCAACTTTAACTTGAAATATATTTCGGTATGAATATCTTTATGCAAAATGTGATAAATTTACAATATATTTTTGTCTCGTTTATCGTTTTCAAGTCATTACTTCATTTGTGTGGGAAAATGTGATTATTTCCCTTTTAAAAACAGCTCGGCTATAGAAATGCCACGTGATTGTCGGCGCGCGGAACAGGTATGGCCCTCCCGTGACCAGAAATTCCTCGCTGGTCACTGCATCGGCGCGGCGCGACAGAATTGGACACGGCATTGCTGCGGCCAAGCAAAACAATAACACCTCTCTGGAAGTCTGGAGGATTGAGGTGCTGCATTTCTGCTGTCACGAGGTGTGGTCACTTTTAACCCTCGCCCTACGGGGACCGCTTCTCACCTTCGCCGTATTGGGGGGGGGCTGACAGGCCCCCTGTTAACTTCCAAACCAAGCCACATAGAGGAACGTGGTAGGAACCTGGCTGTTATCTGTTCTGTGAGGAATCTGACAGTATGCAATTTGTTGGCTTCAGGTCAAAGGGTGACCTTCTAAGGTCAGTTGAATGACCTAAGATCGGTCATATCCCAAAATAGCGATTTTGCTCTGCCCGTCGCCATTATTAAAGTGATGAAAATTAAATACTTTGGTTAGCGTTTCTATAGTTAATCTTAATTATTTAGATATCCGACATATATCAATTTTTAGGTCTGGGTTAGTTAATGACCTCTTGGGTCAAGGAACTCGTCACCACAGATGATAGTCGCTATGGGTGAATGGCGATTTGCATTAGAAACCTTGAATCGACTACGTCTAGAATATCGATCAGAAAACCTCAAAATTAGAAAGTGATAAATGCCAATAAAAAGGCGTGTTACTAGACCAGTTTTGTCTCAGAAATACAATGTTTGTTCAATTTGTTCGTATCTGTTTAAAAACAGTTCTTACAGAAGTGACGTCATGAGATTCTTACACTTCGGGAGCCATCACTAATTCAAAAATGTATGATATTGCTTTGAAGTTTGGTTGAAATATTGTCCATACTCGTTTATCTCGCATATCTTTTGGTTTTGACATCTTTGAAAATTTCGATTTTGTAGAGATTTTTCTGTTTTTTAGTTTTTAGGGTCAAAAACTCAAGTAACTCATGCCGTTTTCCCCAGAAAGCAAACCAGCTCCAAGCGCTGAGAATACGTTCATTTGGCTGTTCGCTGGCGCGTGAACTCTGCTTCATTAATGCACGTGCAGAGATCTGCAGCGACAGACGGCGTCTGCTGCTTGCTAGTAATGATCGTGTAGAGCTGCAGTGTTGAGCCGGCGACAATCACAAACCAGGTTTCGGCATTCGTGCAATCTCAATCTGTCCGTTTTAGGTCTGTGGCCATCGGCCGGGCCTGTGTCAACTGCCTCTGCACTGGCACTGTGAACATGTCTCTAACCTAACACCAGCCCTAATGCATCCAGGGGAAAGGTTAGAGTGACGCAATTGTGCAGAACCTGACCGACCTTTTATCGCTGCATTGCTTGAGTAAACACATATTTTGATTGCAATACAAATACTTGTAATGGGCGCAAATTGACCTTAGTTGTCGGCGCGCCCGAAAACCCCAATAAACAAACAAACAAATACTTGTAAGTTGTGCCGTCTGCAAAGCAATACGTTCTAATGTCATTTGTTACCAAAACTCTTGGACCTGCGATTCAGGGAAGTCCCCTCCTCGATCACAAATACCTTCATTGTAAGTTGGCCCGGTTGTGTCATACATATTCGATCGCTCCTGAAGTGGTAACACAACACATTTGTTATACCTTTCACCCGCTAACAGACAAAGTCCTGCCCATGGGTGGAGCGTCTCAGGACAAAAGCTGGTGTGACAAAATGTCATAGGTATTGGCTGGTTGTTTTGCATGGGTGCGGTGAAAAATGACAAATTTAACGTCAGGAAGTCTTCAAATCTGACCAAAGTTGGTGGGGAAAGCACAGAGTTGTTGAGCCAGTGGCCCCACCGTTTGAACAGGAAACTCCACCCGTGACCGTGCGTGGCTGCGGCAGCGTACTGTGCGTCTCTGTCCTGTTACGATCGTGATTGGCTTGCCGTGACGTTTGGCGTGACGATTGGCGTGACGATTGGCGTGACGGTTGGCGTGACGGTCGGCGTCACTGAGCTAGGCGGCGGCGCGACACCGCTGCGGGCCTTCCGTCAAGCCTCGCTGCGTCTGAACGCAGCGGTTTCGATTCGTGTCGGACCTCTAACCGAGTGCTGTTTGCGAAGTGGTGAGAGTGCGGTGTGCACCGTGCAGCTCTCAACTAGGAATGTGTAAGGCATGAATGTCGTTTTTTGAAGACTTGGACAAATGTTCTTCTAGCCGTTTTATTGTTGACGTCAGATGAAGCTCCTTGCATTGTTAGACTGGCAAAAAGAACTCTTGAAAATTGCTTGCAGGAACGTAATGTTTACTAATGGAGAGCGACGTCCGCGGCGTGAAATGGTTTCACGCAGGGTTTCGCGCATTCGCTCGCCCTCATCGACCGGAAACGGCTTACATCCGGTGCGGCGATTCATGGGGGTCGGGTTCAAGGTCGCTACTAGAGGTGGCAAAAGTTGACATTTGTAGGACCCTGACCCGACCCGGTCTCAAAAACTCTCATAAATGGACCCAGTTATACCCGGTGCAAAGGAAGTTTGGACCCAGCGGACACAGCTAGCAAAATTTCGTTTCGCAAATTATATTGACAAATCTGCGCTATACAGTTAGTGCAAGTAAACTAACTCAAAGTTGCAAATGCATACAGTTCAGATTGGCCAACAGCTCAAAGAAACCAGCGTGTCAGCTCGTACTTGAGTGAAATTAACATGACACATAAGTTGGACCCAGTCTGTACCCGGTGTCATTTGGCGGGACCCAGTCTGGGACCAAACTGGGTCCAGACTGGGTCTAGAGACCGGGTCCTCGGGTCCACGTTTTGTCACCTCTAGTCGCTACCTTTCAGCGCAATTGTATTGGTCTAGTTATCTTGGGTGCGATGATTGGTGAAGGAACGCGAGTGAAAGGCTAGCAGCCGATTCGAGACATTCGACACTTGTCGAATCGAGTTGGCTGGGAAAAGTGTCGTTTCGGCGAATGTATTGAATGTATGGAATATCTCTGGTCGGTTGCGAGCAATACCATTTTGACGAATGTATCCAATGTGTTGGACTGTCGAATATCTCAAATCAAGCTTGTCACTACATAATACATATACCTGCGAATATATCGAATGTGTCGAATGTCTCGAATCGGCTGCTAACTTTTCACTCGTTGAAGGAAGTTCCGTGTCTAATGTCTAATGTCTAATGTCTAATGTCTAATGTCTAATGTCTTATGTCTTATGTCTTATGTCTTATGTCTTATGTCTAAGTCTCTATATATATATATATATATAAGCTACGGAATATATATCGCTTTTTGTTTGTTTTTCCGAGAAAAAAAATGTTTAGGCTCAACTACCAAAATAAGGTGACTAGCACAAATGCGCGAAAAATGAGGATAACTTTTTGCTACAAAAAGATGGCTCCCCAAAAAAAACGGCGGCAGGATCCGCCAGTGTACGACGCCACGCCACCCCCACCCCCCAACGACTTTCCGCTGACGAAATTGAGCAAAACTTTTGCCCCTAAACTCGAAGCCAAGATTCTTCAGTGGAAATCTCCCAGTAAAAACTCCTGAGAAAAGGCCCTGGTCTGTGCTGCCATATCAGAGCTGCCAAATACACAGTCAGGTGCCGTTAGTTGCTGCCCGGTGATGCCTCGGGACACAGGGCGCGTACTGCCTCCTGCCTGTGTCTGCTAAGTTGCTGCCCGGTGATGCCTCGGGACACAGGGCGCGTACTGCCTCATTGCCCTGTGTCTGCCGTTAGGCTGGACTGCCCGAGTGATGCCTCGGGACACAGGGCGACGTACTGGCCTCATGCCTGTGATCTCCGTAAGTTGCTGCCAGGTATGCCTCAGGGACACAGGGCCGCGTGCTGCCTTCATGCCTGTGGTTCTGCCGTTAAGTTGTCTGCCCAGGTATGCCTCGGGACACAGACGCCGTACTGCCTCATGCCTTAGCGTCTGCCGTTATTGCTAGCCAGGTGATGCCTGCGGGACACAGGCGCGTTACTGCCTCATCGCCTGTGTCTGCCGTTAGTTGCTGCCGACGGTGATGCCTTCGGGACCACAGGCGCGGTACTGCCTCATGCCTGTGGATATGCTAAGCATCACTAAGCTGATGCCGACTGAGCTTGTTCGACGTAGTGCTAATTCAATGGAACGATCGGAGTCTCACGCCCCCCCCCACTCCCCCCCCCCAAAAAAAAATAGGGAAATCGATCGGTTTCTCGTGAAGTGCCCCAAACCAACTTTTAGCCATTCTGTATCCTCCAGCATTTTTTTTCCACGCGGTAGAAGCTTGGCTGCGATGAGACGTATGGCCCGTCGCCGCGTCAGTCCCGGTTTGGGAGTGGTAAGGACGGAATTCGGGTCTGGAACGGGCTGAGGACAGCGTCTATGGCTGATACAATGTGGAGATTGTCACCGTTCAGCCTGGTTGACTGCCGTGTTATTATCCGCTTAGCTTGACTCTGCTTAGCTCAGCTTTGCTGGGCTCGACTGTTGGACTCGGCTGAGGCTCTGCTGGGCTCGACTCTTGGACTCGGCTGAGGCTCTGCTGGGCTCGGCTCTTGGACTCGGCTGAGGCTCTGCTGGGCTCGACTCTTGGACTCGACTGAGGCTCTGCTGGGCTCGACTCTTGGACTCGGCTGAGGCTCTGCTGGGCTCGACTCTTGGACTCGACTGAGGCTCTGCTGGGCTCGACTCCTGGACTCGGCTGAGGCTCTGCGAGATGCTACGACTCTTGGACTCGGACTGAGGCTCTTGCTGGCTCGACCTCTTGGAATTCGACTTTGGACTCGACTCTTGGACTCGGTGAGGCTCTGCTGGGCTCGACTCTTGGACTCGCTGAGGGCTCTGAGATGCTCGACTCTTGGACATCGACTTGAGGCTCTGCGGGATGGGCTCGACTCTTGACATATAGACTCCGACTACTTGGGGACATCGGACTCTGGACTTCGGCTGAGGGCTCTGCTAGGGCTCGAATCTAGGACTCGGCTGAGGGCTCTGCGCATCTCGACTCATTGGAACTCGGCTGAGGCTCTGCTGCTGGGCTCGACTCTTGGACTCGACTCTTGGACTCGACTCTTGGACTCGACTCTTGGACTCGGCTGAGGCTCTGCTGGGCTCGACTCTTGGACTCGGCTGAGGCTCTGCGATGCTCGACTCTTGGACTCGGCTGATGCTCTGCTGGGCTCGGCTCTTGGACTCGGCTGAGGCTCTGCTGGGCTCGACTCTTGGACTCGGCTGAGGCTCTGCTGGGCTCGACTCTGCGAAACGCGACTTCCGGCTGAGGGCTTCTGCTGGGCTCGACTCTTTGGACTCGCTTGAAGGCCTCTGCTGGCTCGACTTCTTGGACTCGACTCTTGGACTCGGCTGAGCTCTGCTGGAGCTCACTCTTGCTGGACTCGACTCATTGGACTCGGCTGAGGCTCTGCGGGGCTCGACTCTTCGACTCGCTTGAGGCTCTGCGGGCTCGACTCCACCTTAGGCTCACTCTTCCATGCTCTCATTCCGCTTTACTACAATTCAACGCTCGCCTCGCTTCCACCGTGCTCAATCATTTTTGGGCTTCAGAGCTGGCCTTCAGCTGACTGACCTAATGACCTTGCTAAACGGATCTTCTGGACCAACATCCGAATGAGCCACCTGAACTGCTGTTGCACCACGGTGCGTCCACAATGAACTCCTTAGCACCTTTTGTCCCTTTTGTCCAACCCTGACCCGTTGTTACCATGGCAACAGCTGCTCACCCGGCACGATGTAGCTGATTAAGATGACTTCGATTGGAATGCTTCGCTACAGGCTAGCGCCACGTCGTGTCGATAGCAGCCGTCGGTCCAATGTGTTTCGGACGGTCGTGCGATCGATCGTAAATGGTGGTCGCTTTCATGGCGCCTGTCGTTAGACTGTCGGAGTGATTGGTGAAGCGTGTCCAGGCTCTGAGAGAGTCGTGTCGCGACATGGGTGACACGAGAGGTGCTGATGGGTCCGTGGTCCGTGGTCTGTGGTCTGTTGTTCTGTATGTCTGTGGTCTGTGGACTGATGGTCTGTTGTATGTGGTCCGTGGTCTTGTTGTCTGTGGTCTGTGGTCCGTGGTCCGTGGTCTGTGCGTCTGTGGCCTGTGGCCTGTTGTCCGTGGTCTGTGGTTATGTGGTATGAGTGGTCTTGCGGTCTGTTGGTCTGTGGTCCGTGGTCTGTAGCCTGTTTGTTCAGGTGCGTCTGCTGGTATGTGGTATGTGGTCCGTGAATTCTGTGGTCTGTTAATTCTGTGGGCCCGTGGTCTTGTGGCCGTGGTCTGTGGTCCGTGGTCTGTGGTCTGTTGGTCTGTGGTCCGTGGTCCGGTGGTCTTTGGTATGTGGTCGTGTTGTCTGTTGTCTGGTGGTCCGTGTGTCCGGTGGGCTCGTTGTCTGTGTCTTGTCTGTGTCTGTTGTCTGTGTCTGTGTCTGTTGTCTGTTGTTGTTGTTCTGATTGTCTGTTGTCTGTTGTTCTGTTTGTCTGTTGTCTGATTCGTCTGTTTGTCTGTTGGGTCTGTGTCTGTTGTCTGTTGTTCTGTGGTCTGTGGTCCGCTGGTCCGTGGTCTGTGGTCCGTGGTCCGTGGCCGTGTGTTCCGTGGTCCGTGGTCCGTGCGTCCGTTGCTGTATGTCTGTGGTTCGTGTGGTCTGTGGTCGTGTGGTCGTGTGATCGTGTGGGTCTGGGTCTGTGGTTAGTGGTCTGTGGTCTGTGTCTGTTGTCTGTTGTCTGTGGTATGTGGTCTGGGTCTAGTGGTCTGTGAGTCTGTCAGGTCTGTGTGTCTGTGGTCTGTCTGTGTATGAGTTCTGTGGTCTTGTGGTCTAGTTGGTTCCGTGTCTATGTTGTCTGTTGGTCCGTGGTCTTGTCGTCCGTGTGGGTCTGTTGTCTGTGGTCCATTGGTCTGTTGTCTGTGGTCCAGTTGGTTACATGGTCCGTGGTACATGGCCGTGGTACATGGTCCGTGGGTCTGTGGTAATGTGGTCTGTGGTCCTGTGGTCCGTGGGTCCGTGTCTGTTGTCTTTGGTCCGTGTCTTGTTGGTCTTTGGTCCGGTGCCATGTCCGTGCGTCTGTTGGTGTGGTCCATGGTCTGTTGTCTGTGTCTGGTCTGTGGTTCTGTGGTCTTGTGGTCTTGTGGTCTGTGGTCTGTGGGTCGTGTTGTCATTTTTGTTTGTTTTTTTTCTGTTGGGGGGGTTTCTGTTGTCTGTTGTCTGTTTGTCTGTTGTATGTGTCTGTGGTCTTGGTCCGTGGTCTGTGGTCTGTTAGGTCTGTGGTCTGTTGTCTGTTGTCTGTGTGTTGGTTGTCTGTGGTCCGTGACTAACGTCATCCTGGGCTGTAAATCCGTTCAGTCCATTCGTGCAAGTCCGTCGCGTCCGTCGTCGTCCCTCGTCGTTCCGTTCCGTCCGTCCGTCTCGTTCGTCGCCCGTGCCCCGTCCTGGTCTGCGGTCCCTCCCCTCGCGTTGGCGTCCGTCGCGCCTCCCGCTCCTGTTGACCGCGCGCCGGCGATTCCCTCCCGTTGGCGTTCACGTCCGCCCTAGCCCCTTACCTGTTGCCGGCCCGCTCCCCCTCCCGTTGCGTCCGTCCGCCCATGCCCCTCCTGTCGGCCCGCCCGCATACCCCCTCCCGTTGCGTTCGTCCGCCCTGCCCCTTCCTGTCTGCCGTGGCCCGCCTCACCCCTCCCGTTTGATTAATGCGTCCGTCCGCCCTGCCCGCCTCCTGTCTGCCCTGCTCCGCTCCCCTCCCGTTGCGTCTATCGTTCCGCCCTTGCCCGCTGCCTGTCTGCCCGCCGCTCCCCCCGTTGCGTACCGTCGCCCTGCCCCTCCTGTCTGCCCGGCCCGGTCCCTTCCCGTTTGCGTCCGTCCGCCTGCCCTCCTCGTCTGCCCGCCCGCTTCCCCCTGCCGTTGCCGTACCGTCCCGTCCTGGCCCCTCGCTGTTTCTGGCCCGCCGCATTTCCCGCCTCCCGTTGCGTTCGTCCTGCCCTGCCCCTCCTGTTCTGCCGTGCCCGCTTCCCCCTTCCGTTTGCGTCCGTCCGCTCCGTGCCCTCATGTCTGCCGGCCCGCTCCCCCTCCCGTTTGCGTCCGTTCGCCTGCCTCCTGTCTCGCCCGCTCCGGCTCCCTCCCTGTTGCGTCCGTCCGCCCTGGCCACTCCTGTCTGCCGTGCCCGCCCCTCGTTGCGTTCCAGTCTCGCCCTGGCCCTCTCTGTCTGGCCGCCCGCTCCCCCTCCTCGTTGCGTCCGTCCGCCCTGCCTCTCCTGTCTTGCCTGCGCCCGCTCCCCCTCCCGATTGCGTTCCGTCCGCCTGCCCTCCTTGTCTGCCCGCCCGCTCCCCCTCCCGGTTGCGTCCGTCGCCCTGCCCCTCTGTTGCCGCCCGCTCCCCTCCCGTTGCGTCCGTCCGCCCTGCCCTCCTGATCTGCCGCCCGCTCCCTCCGATTGCGTCCGTTCCGCCCTGCCCCTCCTGTCTGCTCGTCCCCGCTCTCTCTCCTCCTCTGTTTGCGTCCGTTCGCCCGCCCCCTCCTGATCTGGCCCGCCCGCTTCCCCCTCCCGTTGGAACGAATCCGGTCCGCCCTGCCCCTCATGTCTGCCCGCCCGCTCCCCCTCCCGTTGCGTCCGTCCGCCCTGCCCCTCCATGTCTGCCGGCCCGCTCCCCCTCCCGTTGCGTCCGTCCGGTGCGTGAAGCGGTCGGCCATCTGGTGCGATATGCTGCAGACGTCGTCAGCGTCTGCCGTGCCCGGTGACCGCCGGCCGCCTGCTGACCGCCTGCTGCCCCGCTGACCTGCTGACCTGGTGACCCGCCGCTGACCAGTGACCTGTGACCGCTCCGGTCTGCAGTGGCCGGGCCGCCGCCGTCCTGGTGGAAAGAAGCGGCGAGGCCGAGGAGGCAGAGGCAGAAGAGGGGCTACGTTCTCAAAAGTGGGGGTCCACTGCCAGGGGGCGTCAAACCTAGAAGGGGCGCCGCGGTCTAGAGGGGCGCAAACCCATGAACTTGTTGGATTTCACTCAGGGGTGAAATCCATCAAATCCAGCAGCAAAACCACGGGTGAATGTCCGTGTTTTTTGTTTTGGTTTGGGGGAATCTAGTGATGTATTAACTATAACGTTAAGTGGGGGTAGCAGGCCGTCAGGCCATCAGAGCGAGAAAATTGTTGAAAGGGGGAGCGCGTCTCAGTTTATCTGCAGCTGTAGCCGTAGGTATGTGTGTACGTCCGACGACCGTTTTGTCGTGGATGGGGGACAAACATGGTTCCAGGATCTTTCGGGGGCCGTGGCCCATTGCCGGATTTAACTTGTATGTGCATGAAAAACCGACTTACAATTGACTTTTTTGTAGAAGCTGCTTTTTTAAACTAAATACAATCTGTCAGTGTGTTCGGGGAATTTCAATTGTTTTGTGGGAACCATGAGCCTGATGCCCCCTGGAATCACCCCCCCCCCATAGGGACCTTGAAGTGGTTGTGTTTGGATGAAGTGCGGAGAGGATATTATGGGGACGTCTTCTTAGTAGTGGTGGATCGATTTCGCTTTGGCGGCCGGCTGCCCCGAATGGCGTACGAGAGTATTCAGAGCGGAACGGAATACAGACGGTTGACTCGACAACCAGGTTTTACACTTCATTAGCTTTCCCTCCTCGGCTCTGCCATATTGCCAGTCTCGTTGTCCGAGGCTGAGGCAAAAGATGACGTGCTGCATCGTTGTGACGTTGTGACAGATCGGTCACGTCCCATCCCAGCGGCCTGCGCTGTACCGGATGGAGGACGCGTCACCCAACACTGCTGTGGCCAGTTTCCCACAGTGTAATGGTGCCAGCTCTTACTGTATGTACTGTCATCGATCGTACCACGAACCGTGACAGTACGAGCCGTCGTACCGTCGTACCTACCGTCGTACACGTAACCGTTTCGTACCGTACCGGTCGTACCCGACCGTCGTCCTCCTCGGTCGTACCGTCGTACCGTACCGTGAATTTGTACCGTCGCACCACTCGCTGTCTGCCAGCCATGACAGTCGCTGACCGCCCGTCCCACTTCCTTCTTCCGCCGCCTCCGCCAGCTGGGCGCCCGGAGGGGGGGGGGTTGACGGATGACGCAGGAAGCACGCGGCGGCGGTCACACCGGCGCCACTCATGGTGACGGTGCGGCTGGCTGTGTGGCTCAGTAGCGGGGCTTCAGTCACAATGGTGATGGTATTGCTGGCTGAGGGGATGTGATATGGCGCTCTATTGTCGTGTAACTTTGTGCATTTCGCTGTCGATGACCCTGCCTTTTGGAAAATGTTTTCCAATAATTATTCCCGCTTGATTAGTTGGCAAAACGAGATCGAGAAGTACAGGTGTGCGTGATGTGCTTTGCTGCACACTACGCTGTGTCTCACCGTGCCTACCTGTCAACCGAAGGCCGCTGGGGGATATTCTCACAAAAAGGCAGTAGATTGTGCGAATTAGAGGTGCCCCTTTTCTACACACTTATCCACCAGATGCGGTTAGTTTAGTTACTACCCACGTGGGTAGGGTAGTAACACAAGCAATCATTTGGATGCAGGACCTATTTTAATATGTTAACTGGGGGGATTTTTCCACCGCAGTGCCTTGAAATCCCCCCCCCTCCCTCCCCAGTGGACGTCAAAATCCCCCGCAGTCGACACGGCAAAGAAAATGCGTTGGAAAACCCAGGTGTGGGACATCACGTGGCGTAATTTCTAAACAAGCCTGAAAAGTGACACATTTAGTGCGAATCGTCATTGTCGTATCCACTGCTCCTGTCCAGCGTTCACTCGCAGGCCAACTGGAACGAAACGCCCCACCGTCACTCGTTGTTCCTCATCACGCAGCGGAAACGGCTCTCTAAAGGCGGTGCCACCCGCAACATTCGTCAGTTATAGTCTGCCGGAATGCTAAGTACGGCGTGGGCTCGATTTGTGCCGAGCCGTGATGACGCGTCTCCAGTCCGCCACGTGCTGCCGTCACGGCGTGGCCCGTCCCGCGTCCGTGACGTTTGGCGTATAGTATGACGGTGTGACGCCGTGACGGCCTGCTGACCTCGGTATCGTGTGTCACGCCCGTGACGCCGTGACGCTTTGAAGAGGACCGCTCGTCCGATAACCCTTCGTAGTGGTGGCATTGGGGTTTAACGACGACACGACTTGATTCATTTCTCGTCGGAGTCTCTCCGGTGACCCAGGTGGAGGGACCGAACGGTCTCGTCATGGACAAATGAAACCCATCTATTTTTAGCCCAACACTCTTCCGACTGCGCCGCCACCTGGACCGCCGCCGTGTTGTTAGATTCGTTTTTGCAGTCGTTTTGCACGTTCAGGGAAAGGTTCGGAGAAGCGGTAGAATCGTTCAATTCAAGGACACGCTGAGAGAGAGCGCTTGACAGATGACGGCTGTTGGAAAGTGAAATCAGCGCCGGTGCGACAAAAGTATTTGAATTGCCTCGTGATATTGCTACGATGAGATGCTCCGATGTTTCGGAGGATTCGTTGGCTGTTTTGTCGCAGTGCTGCTTTCACTGTCTGCCGTCACGTTCTACGTGTCGTGGCGTTTCTTCTCGCACCGAGATGCATGCGATCCACTGGGGTGTGTGAAAATAATGAAATGGTGTATAAATGGTGCCTTTGAGCTCTTCAGAATTCCATCACAATTTTGACAGTGTGTTACTGTACGCAATTATACGGCTTATAAATGATAGTTAACAGTTGAGAGCCTTTTGTTCGACAGGCTGGCGTTTTACCTATTAAATATTAAATATTCATGCTGTTTCCATTTACAACCACCTGTCAATGAAACATCTACAGATGTTCTGTCTATAGACAAGGTTATCGCCACTTACGCACATATTCTGCCTTAAACTTTACACCGCAGTTAACCTACACTCAAAACCTACGGATACCACATATGGTTCTCCGAGAGGTCTCCGAACCCTCTAGCTATCCTCTGCAGAGAGTCACAAATTTCGAAACCATGCAGGGTTCGCCATGGTATCAGAACACAAAAACTTTCTCAGCGGAGAAGGTACAGCTGAAACCATGCATGCTTCTCAGAAACCATGGGTGGCTCTCGAATGAAAATCGCAGCGCTGGCAGCAATTTAACCGGGACCCTCCGCATGTTAAGCGAGCGTTCTACCACTGAGCTACTGCGGCTTGTACCTGAGAAGGGAAAAAATGCTGGGTCAGGTTGATTATTAACAGGACGGGCCCATGAGGCCCTTCGTTTTACTGACAATTTAGGTCCTTACGACTTTCCGTGTATAAATATTGTGATAATATGATGGTATGAAAATAATATTTACAAATCAAAACAATCGTAAAATAATACTCTTTTGGTATGTATTTGAATAAAACGCGGTTCCGTCGTTACGATTACCTGCTCGGCTGTTTTCCGTTGTACGTACCTCAGCGTCGAGCCAGGGGTGGACTGCTGCAGTCTGCAACTGCTCTATGTCCCGACTACTCGATTTGCCAACAAGGACAGCCTCAAACGAGGCTCGTTTCGGCGTACAGCGCTGGCGTTTAAAGAGTACACTGGTAGGCCAGCCGACCCTTGGTATGTGCCCCATGGAAGCATCTATTTTGAAATGTTCCAACATATTTTTATGAAGGAGTACGTGAATTGACATTACATTTTTTTATATAGAACCTATTAACAATGCCTTGAAAAGTTATGCGGTTATCAGAAACACTGGCCTTCGGTAATCCCGGTAATATTTATTACAGTGCCACCTGCCATTGCTATGGTGGCGCCATCTTCATGGAATTAATTTAATTCTATGAGACCTTTTACTGTTTTCTGGAGACCATTTACTGTCACAACGGCTGACTGCAGCTTACTGCACGCGGGTTCGATCCTCGGTCGGGACATAGCATTATCATTTTGTGTGCTCCGTAGACGGTCTCTGAGACCATTTACTGTCTCCAAGACCATCCAGCTCATGTTTTTTGGTCTTGAAACAAAATTAAATGGTTTCCGAATCGCGAATGTGCCAAAAGTGATATTCGGAGCCCATGGAGTTATCTCGACGGATACCATTATGTGTAATTTCTCACAACTGGTTTTCAGTGTATGGAAAACTGTGCTGACAAGTCTAGCTAATTTCTAGTATCACAGCTCAAAAGTATATAGAAGATAGAAAACTTTAATCTTTTCATTCTAGAGAGCATGTGAAACACAGTCTTTTCGCATGGCTGAAACACAGTATTTGCGCAGCCGCAGTCGCAGAAAATGCATGCGGGTGCCTGCGGGTGCCTATTCAAATACATGACGAAAACCCTGAGCTGGTTCGCCTTCTCCTCGATTTTTTACACAATACACAATTAGCTAAATCAAAATTTAACAGGGCTTTTCTAGCACAATTTGGCAAAAACGTGAGGTTTTCCCTTTGCATAGGCTCCTGTTTTTTGTAGTTACGACGTTTTGCCCGGATAACACCACCCCACAAACAAACATAAACAAAAACCATTACACTTGGTCGGCCGGGGTAACAGCGCCCTTTGCTGCGCTGATCTACCCCGGCTCCTTAAAACTATTTCACCATTTCGTAAGTCGGCCGAGGCAAACAGGCCCATTGCTGCACTTGCCTCTTGCTTGGCTCAGCTTCGCTTTTCCATCGGTCTCGGTCGGGCGTCAGCCAAGCTAAGTCTGACTTATCGAAGCTGGACCCGGTCTCCAAGTGTTTATATTATGACGATGTGTTCGCCCCCTGCATCGCTTGCGCCTTTAGGGCGCCGCGATTGGTCGGGGTGCTGATGGCCCTCGGCATCGCGGCGCCTTCGGCGCCGCGCGTGAACGAGGGCGCATCAGTATGGGCACCCTCAGAATGGCGGCGGCCTTCGCCGCCGTTTACACCTGAGAGTGCGAAAACTAGATAATTTGCATTATAAAATAACGTAAAAAGTAGGTCCCCTTGTTGTTATACCGGGTTAACATAAACCGGTCTAAAGTAACTTTTGTTCTTTTTCCCGGCCTAAAATTGCCGGAAGGTCAATCTCCCAACCCCGGATCGGATTCGTAGAATCGCCCGGGTACCCAAAAAAAAAAAAAAAAAAAAAAAAAAAAAAAAAAAAAAAAAAAAAAAAAAAAAATAAACAAAAAAAAAAAAAAAAAAAAAAAAAAAAAAAAAAAAAAAAAAAAAAAAAAAAAAAAAAAAAAAAAAAAAAAAAAAGTTGATTTTGTTGTCCCATCGTCGCACATCGTGCAGTTGTTGCAACTTCCGTTCGATGCATTTGAATAGGCACCCACATCCACTTCACGCAGCTGCGCGGGTAGTGTGTTGTTCAGCCTTTATACGGAGGCATCGTGACTGACTGCCAGGAAGCAGTGATGGTTGCGTGTAGAGCCCATCACACACGGCCGGTGCTTGGCATGCGCGCGTGCTGTTACGGCACTGAGCTGACAAATTGCCGGAACTGGCTGTCTGACATGATCCGTGACACTGCCCCTGACGGATCCTGACAGTTTCTGGTGGGCCCTGACGGCGGACCCTGGCGGTCCTCGGTGGTACTGGTGGTCCCTGATTGGCACTGGCAATTCCTGGCAGTTGGCAGCTTCTGGTGGTCCCTGTCAGTCCCTGGATGTATGTACCTAGAAATCTCTGGATGTCCCTGGATGTCCCTGGATGTCCCTCCTGGATGTCCCTGAATGTCCCTTCTGGATGTCCCTGGATGTCACTGGATGTCCCTAGATGTCCCTAGATGTCCCTGAATGTCCCTGGATGTCCCTGGATGTCCCTGGATGTCCCTGGATGTCCCTCCTGGATGTCCTCCTGGATGTTCCTGGATGTCCCTGGATGTCCCTGCATGTCCCTGAATGTCCCTGGATGTCCCTGGATGCCCCTGGATGCCCCTGGATGTCCCTGGATGTCCCTCCTGGATGTCCCTGGATGTCCCTCCTGGATGTCCCTGGATGTCCCTGAATGTCCCTGGATGTCCCTGGATGCCCCTGGATGCCCCTGGATGTCCCTGGATGTCTCTGGATGTTCCTGGATGTCCCTGGATGTCCCTGGATGTCCCTGGATGTCCCTGGATGTCCCTCCTGGATGTCCCTGGATGTCCCTGAATGTCCCTGGATGTCCCTGTATGTCCCTGGATGTCCCTGGATGTCCCTGGATGTCCCTGATGATGTCCCTGGATGTGACCCTGGATGTCCCTGAATGACCCTGAATGTCCCTGGATGTCCCTGGATGTCACTGGATGTCCCTGGATGTCCCTGGATGTCACTGGATGTCCCTGGATGTCCCTGGATGTCTCTGGATGTCACTGGATGTCCCTCCTGGATGTCCCTGGATGTCCTTGAATGTCCCTGGATGTCCCTGGATGCCCCTGTATGTCCCTGGATGTCCCTCCTGGATGTCCCTGGACGTCCCTGGATGTCACTGGCTGTACCTGTATGTCTCTAGCAGACTCTGGATGTCTTTTGTTGTCCCTTGCGATTCTTGCAGTCCCTGCAGACCCTGGGGGTCCCTGACATCCTCTGTCCGTCCATGTCAGGATCATCTGTCCGTCCATGTCCATATCCAATATACCGTTCGCCCATCGTGCTTGTCACCGTATGACGTAAAACATGCATTATTTACACGTTTCATCATGGGTGCATACTATGCATTATGTCGTACGCGTTACGCGGTGTTCTGTGTTTGGTGTATGTACTATGTATACGATGAATGTCTATGACGTGTATTGTGGAGTGTTATGGCGTGTATTGCGTGGTGTATATTGATAACTGCATGTCGTATGGCGTATGCACTGCAGTATTTTGAACGCCGTATACCTTTATCCAGCCTGCCACCATGAACCACGTATACCTTTATCCAGCCTGCCACCATGAACCACATATACCTTTATCCAGCCTGCCACCATGAACCACGTATACCTTTATCCAGCCTGCCACGATGAACCACGTATACCTTTATCCAGCCTGCCACCATGAACCACGTACACCTTTATCCGTGACGAGCCACCATCAGACTGCTGCCCGCGGCACCGCTGCACTAACAGCGACTGCGGCTCAGCCGGCCTGCAGTGCCGCCGCTCAGCCGGCCTGCAGTGCAGTGCCGCGGTGCACGAAGTGTGTCGAGACCAACATTCCCCGGAGGACAGTGCGCTGGTGCACAGTGCGGACCCGCAGTCGATCCCTGGGCAGCCCGGCGGCACGGCTCTCACATTGACATTTTTTCCCCCAGAAAACACAATTATGACGTATTTTAGGTGCTTGGCTGTACGTTTGAAGCGCTTGGCATTTTCGTCCAAATTGACATGTTTTTGGAATTTCTAAAGAAACTCTGGCAGTTCATTCCAACAAATATCAGACAAATAAAAATTACTTTATTCTGGCATATTCCACTGATTGCAACATTTTGCCGCGTTTTTAAGCGTTTTTCCCTCACGAAACTTGGTTTACCCAGGGGGTTGTCATCCCTGCAGCCCCCATAGGGTCAAATGCTCAGGGTAATAGACGATGTGGCAAAGGGTATCCATTGAAAAAGAAGACCACCGTATTGTGAATTGCCCGAAAACACACACACACACACATACGTGAGTCTTCCTAGAAACGTGAAGTCAGTTTATGACCATGATTTTTGCGCATCGACACAAATTGCTGGATGTCTCTACATGATGTATATATATATATATATATAATATATATATATTTATATTATATAATATATATATATAATATATATATATATATATATGCTGGTCTCTACTTTATTATAAGGCCTTGAGGTTACCTAGATTATCAAAACTTATATACAAAACTGATGTTTCCGGTTTCAAAGGACGATAATTAATGATAAAATGGAGCGTAAGTCTGGCATATTTATTCCACATTTTTGCATGTTTTCATGAAGTTCCTGACAATTGTCATAAGATTTCACCAGGTTTTGGCGTATTTACTCGGCGAAAGTTCTGGCAAACCCTTGCCGGCGGGCCGGTCTCTGGGGGAGGGGGACCATCCCTGGGGACCACCGGCTCTGCCTGCATGTGTCACAGCAGTTGATTTCGGAGTGTCCAGAACGGTGAAAATCAGCTGATTTCGGTGCTTGAAATGTTGTAAACTCATGGACATTTTGCGTTTTTTTTTTTTAAGAAATGCATGGACATTTTGCACTTTGCATGGACATCCTTTTGTCCATGAATTTTTAACCACTCGAATGTCATGGTTCTTGGTCTCGGTGACTGCTCTGTTTGGTGTGATATGTCACGATCAGAGTTCTCTGGGTCTTAATATTTTATCAGGATGATCTCGTTCTGATCACGATCTTGGTTAGATCACTAGATGTTGCTTTGCAGGGTTTTTTTGTGAACATCAGTGCAGTGCACCAAACAGAGCATGTGTCCCTGGACTGGGGGTTGCAGTTAGATGAGCTGTCAATGAGCTGAGAATGACCTGAGCTGTCGTGAGAGCTGTCAACGGATTATATCGGTTTGACTACAACCGTGTCCTCGTGATCTCATGGCCTGGACTGGTGGTCATCTTTCGCCTAGGGTTATCTGTCCCCATTTGAGTTGCGATGCCACCTGTTCATGTCAGCATTTTCTGTCACTTCTCTCTCAGTGGATCAACGCAATGACAGCGGCTAAATTGGCCAGGCAGCCACCGAAACGCTGCAGCCGTTCAGTGACTCATCCGCGGATGGGCGTGGGCCTGCCGAACTTTGACGTTCGAGCAAAACAACTGCCATCGAACTCAAACTGGGTACTTTTATAGTCGAGTGCCAGTTGCTGATGCGTTTGGACGGAACTCTGCTGGCTTTTTGAGGGGTTCTATTGTACCCACTGGTCTAAGATCGTCTAAGTCGCAGAACTTTGCACGCTGTTTTGCAGTTCAAGCCAAAGTGGCACGTCTTAGAACTGCCGGCGTGCCTTGCATTTCGGTGTCGTTCAATCTCTCAGCATGGCAACGGATTCAAATTCGTCCTGGCACCGGCCGACCCTTACTTCGTTCGATGTTCCTGACGCGAGTTCGCTGAAAATGATGGGCCGCGGCCTGGTGCTGCTATTCAGGAGGGACACGTCCCCTGGGCCATCTGCTCCCCGCTCCCGGCTCCCCGCTCCCTGAGAGCACCGCTCCCCGCTCCCCGCTCCCCGCTCCCCGCTCCCCGCTCCCCTGAGAGCACCGCTCCCCGCTCCCCGCTCCCCGCTCCCTGAGAGCACCGCTCCCCGCTCCCTGCTTCACGCCCTCGCTCTCGTTGGAGTTGGTGGTATTGATCACAGCGCCTTTGCAGACCCACGTGGCCTCTATGAGATTACAGGGAGGGCAGACGGGGCGGGCACAGGGAGGGCAGACGGGGCGGGCTATGAACGCAAACACGCAGGAAGGAACACGAGGGCAACGCTGGAACACGCAGAGCCTGGGATTTTAAATAGCCTCGTGTCGACTGGGTCGAGCCACCCGGGAGTGATCACAGAGTGGCAAATTAATAACTCATGTGCGGATTCTTGCTGGGTGTCGGTAAATATGTTTTTTTCGGAACTTTGTATAGCCACTCCTAAATAAGTTCGTAATATTTCACTTCGGTATTGGCGATTGATAACATGCGAGCGAATCCATGAACAGTTTTTGTCTTTAAGGCTCTGAAAAGGTAACGTTTCTGTTTTTACATTCACTTGTTACTTTAAAAAAAAAAAACGTTTTTTGTGAAGGCATTCATGTGCCACGCACCTTAGATGAGTATGCAAAATTTTATATTTAAAACAAATGCTCTGTCAGATCACTTTTGTTTGCACAATAATGCATAATTAAGTCATGAATGGAGGGAGGACGTGATTCCGCTAGTCACCTTCCTGACCAGCGGGAGCCCAGTTATGGCTGCACCGTTTCGTGCATGTTTTCTCTAGCCATTATTTATCGTTCACTGTCTGCTGAACGCACTCATAAAGTCGCTAACAAAGTCATGCACACATTTCTTGTGTCATGCTTGTGATAAATCTGCATAGCTTTCTCCGTGTTCCGTTACGCTTGGTTGGGCTGTGGTACAGATGTGGGGCATTGCTCGTTTGCTACGATTTGACTAATCTATGCTTAAATATTGCAACATTAATGCAGGAACCAGGCGCGGATCCAGGGGCGCCTGGGCGCCCCCCCCCCCCTAAGCCGGGTCTCGCCTATGGCGCGTCCGGAGGGCGCAACTTTTTGTATTGCCCCCCCTGACCGAAATCCTGGATCTGCGCCTGGGAACATACATAAATTGGAATGCAGCTACGTAGCTGACAATATCTAGATGCCTTGTAAGGTGCAAACTTTTGCTCCAGTTATACTCATCCGGTGCTGCTTCGTTTAACCCGCGTTTGACCGGGGGTCAAATATTGCCCCCTGCCGTTTATTCGCGATTACTCACGAACCGTTTAAGATATCAACCTGAAACTTTCCGTACCTTCCTGCACATCAATTTTACATCGGTTGAAAAAATTGGTCAATTTTTCAGATTTTGGGGGTACACCGTTTTGTGACTTCACGTTTCTTGAATTTAGCGACAAAATCACTTAAGTTTTAAGCAGCTGTAACATGTTTACATTTTTAGATAAACTAAACCCAAAAAACTGAAAGAAAGCAAATTGCATGTACTACTGCTTTCTCAAAATGTAAAAAAAAAATAGACAAAAAAAATATTGTTTTTTGTGTCACATCAAAAACCGTAATATATGTCAAAGAGTGCTGTTCAAGCAACATACAAACCAAATTTCAAAAGAATATCGCCATTTTTGACTTAGTGATATCCTTTCAAGCACAACGAACTATGCTCGAATTTAGCAATAAAATCACAAAAACTTTAAAAATCTGTGAAAGGGGAGAAATTAAAAGAAAAGATAAACTGGAATTTAACAAAAACAGACAGATATNGGGGGGGCTAACCGAAGTGGGCCCCTTATCATTGGCTAATGAGAATGCCCTCCCCAAAAATATACCATTAATGTTTTTAGTTCCAATCAATTTGAGATGACTCCCAGGCTGAGATTCTCCCTTTCGAAGGCTAGATTTGGTTTTATCAGGCCTGAAATGGGCGTTTTTTGAGTCCACGATGGACCCCTTTCAGACCCGAGAGGGGCCTCTGAGCTGCGACGGGTTACTTTAGCCCCCATGACACCCCCTGGCTGCGCCCCTGATTGGGATAGCAGCTCTGAAAGTGTGCAAATGACTTTACTACTGTAAAACAAAGGTGTACAGATATGCTTCATGCTGTTTTTTACTCTCTGGCTAGAAACTGATTTAGCTGGGTGTTCAGCTGGGCCTGACATGGGCCCTCTCAGGCCTGGCATGGACTCTCAGGCCTGACATGGGCCCTCTCAGGCAGCGGTGTCGATTTTCTTATTTTTTATCTTTTTTTTTGGGGGGGGCAAGCGGGATGAATCCAAGTGTGCCTTTATCAGCGCCACGGCTTTACCAAATCTACTGAAATTGACCAAAAATACCACATTGCATGATTATAAAAGAACATGTAAGGAATATGCACAAAAAGTTTGTTTCAAATCACTAATTAACGCCAAATAAATTAACACGAGTTTTGGCCTTGTGTTGGACGGCGCCTCAAACCCAGCCTCAAACCAAAGTTTTGACCGAGCCTCCGACCGACCAATGGCTTGCAGAACTACCGATAGCCCTATCAAACTGGCAGAGCCCTCTCGAGCCTGGCAATGGCCCTCAGCTTGGATAAATATAAGGGAAATCTCAGGTATTTCAAAGACCATCTCAGACCTCTCGTAAGGACCTCTTCTGACTAGCATAGGTAAAACCTTCACCCAGGGGCGCAGCCAGACCTTCCGCAAGGGGCACGGCATTCCCAGGGGCCACCTAATTATTGCTCAATATTTAATTGATAAAACATTCACAACTTTTTTTGGAAGGAAAAATTATCGTGACATTTGGTGACCTCTGGAGCCTAAATATTGGCATTAGCTAAAATTTGAAGACTTCAATGCTGGTTGCACTTATTTCATTGGATTTCGTTTTTCTGTTTACTCCTAGCTTTAATAGGTCCCGACATATTTGGGGGTTTCTGGAGTAAAGTAACAAGCTTCGGAAATTTGAGCTTTGATGACCTTTACTGCCCTCAACATTGACCTGAGCTAAGAAATGACTGATATTACTTCGAATGTCATTCTCAAGAGCTTCTTAATGTTTTTTTTTGTCTGCGTCTTTCTAGCCCTTTTAGTTTTCGAGTTAGTGGGAGGGGCTTATGTTGAGTGTTGACCCCCACCACCACCAGGGTGAAGTTGTCGCAGAGGTCCACCGGGGTGCGGGTTAAATGCGTGTTAAACGTGTCTTTTCTTATTTTTAGTCGACTGTGTGGTACGGTGTAATGTTATTTAATATATATATATATATATATATATATATATATATATTATATATATATACTATACTATATATATATTATATATAGAGATATATCAGACATGTGCCTGGATCCGGGATCCAGCTGAGATCTCAATCTCTGTGTCCTGAATCCACGAATCCACCTGGGACACCAGATCCAGGTGCACAATAAGCCGAGGGATCCACAGAGATCCCAGATCCTGATATATTTTATGCCGAGGGATTCACTGGGATCCCAGATCCAGCTTTGGGATCCAGGCACGCTGGTAGGTAGTAGATACCCACTACTTGCTAATTTTATCACATTGAAAACATAATTACAATGTCTATGTTTGTTATTAGGAACAACTTGAAAGGTAATTCGCAGATACTAATTGTCTACATAGTATTTAAACAAAATAGAGACCACAAATTTTGATGTCAGGCCCTGCATGTTTCAAGATCTAAGTTGTTTTCATTAGAGGTCCACTGAGATCTCAGATCCTGAAGTATTTTACGCCGATGAATCCAGAAGGATCGCAGATATTCATGCATTTTACGCAGAGGGATCCACTGGAATCCAAGATCTTTATGCATTTTATGCCGAAGGATCCACTGGGACTGCAGATCCAACTTCGGGATCCAGGCACAAGTCTGCTATATATAATGATGCTGTTTTTTTTATCTCAGTCGGCTCGGCTTAATTCTTTCCATGCTGTATAGCTCCGATCTCGTTATTGCAGCCCACACAAACCTCTGCTTATCTGCATCAATGTTCCTCATTTCCGGCCCGCCTGTCTGTCTCTTTTTAGCTTTCCACCTCGCTGCTTTTGCAGACCTCACAAGCCTCTTTTGACATGATCTCATCAGCCCCGACAGGGGAGTATGTTTTATCACACTGTCTCTCGGCTACAATCAGGGATCATGCGGCGAGGCACACATATTACTCATCATTACGAACTCACCCGCTCCGGTGCACCTCAGCGGGGAAGTCCGGCTCTCACTGCCTAATAGGACTGACAAAACGACTTGCCGGATCGGAAAGTAAACGGTTGAAATTGCCGCCAGGATTTACATTTTTCGAGTTTTCTGTGAATTTCGGAGATTTTATTCTGGGGGGGGGTACCCTATTCCCTGCTGGCGGCCCAATAATTATTACGTTACCCTGCGGGAAGGGACAGATTCTGCCCCCCCCCCCCCAGATATCTCAAGAACCGCTCAGCCGATTTCGATGCGGCTAACACCATTCGATTCTTCATGTCATGACTTTTTGGTCTCGCAAAAATATGAGGCCAGGAGGCAAAATATACGAAAATTGTATGCGTTTTTTAAAGGTCGTTGCGGCCATGTGATTCGCCTGATTGTCATGCCAAAAACGTTTTGGAGCTTACAACGTACTGGTTTTTAATATATAAAATGTTTTAATATATAAAATGTACAAGTACCAAAATGAAAAATTATTGGCGTATTCAGAGGATGAAAAATGTGTGGGGGGATTTTCTGATGACAAATATGTGCTGTTCGTGATTGCTTGGGACGATATGAACGCCACATGTGTTTTTTTTTTCTGTAATGTGTTAAATGTAATATATTGTGCATATGAATATCCAGGTAAACATCGTGGGGGGGGGGGGGCACCGTGTGCAGAGCGCCTTTTATCATCTGACTAATTTGAAGTTGGACCTAATTTGACGGAGGGTATCGCCTCCTATTTTATGTATTTAAGTGCGCCTCTGGCCCCTAAATATGTATAATCAAAGTATTTTGATGTATATTGCAGTGCCATCGTTTATGAAGCATGTATTGCACCGCAAACTTCGAATAAAGTATACGACGCACAACCGCATTCGCAACTCTCCCAAATGCATGAGCCTGGAGCCGCCTCTGCTGGGCCGATTTTTTCAAAACAAAAACAAAACAACAACAACATGCGTAATTAAATTCTAGTCACAAAGTTTCAAGACGCTATATGGCTTAACGGTTTAGAAGCGGCAAGCGAAAAAAAAACGGGAGGGGCAGAATCTGCCCCCGCAGGTAATAGGGTTAAGTTGGCAGATAGCTATTTCATTTCCGTCTGTCCGTACAAGGTTTCTGGAGTCTAGCGGGAAAACCGTGGGAGGCATTCGTACCCAATTTTCAGAGTGCTTAGACACGTCAGGCGGATTTATGCTTTTGCACTTTTCAGTGGTGCAGAGTGCACGCCGCACGTGCTGTAAGGCACCTCTGAAATATATATTTCTGAGGCCTACAGGACACAGGTCCAGTGGCGGATCTAGGGGAGTGGTTACGGGAGTCATGCCTCCCCCCCCCTGGGCCAAGGGGCTCCACCCACGCGGCCCGGGGCGTCCAGGGGCAACCACTGCGCCGGCGTACAGGGCCCACGGAGACGTCGGCGCCGGTGTAACCAGGGGCACAACAACCGTGCCGGTGTACGCGGGGGCTACCACCGGTGCCGGTGTACCAGGGGCATCACCGTGGCCGGTGTACCAGGGGCACCACCGTGCCGGTGTACCAGGGGCACCACCGTGCCGGTGTACCAGTGGTACCACCACTAATGAGTAATACGTGAAGACGATCCCCTATCCAGCGCTGATGCCCATAACCAGCGCTGCAGACGATCCCCATGGATCCCCATGGGTGTGGCAGGAAACAATTGTAATAACCTAATCGGACCTGACAACCTTTACAGCCATTACGGTTACAGGGACTCATGTTTAGAACGCTCCGCTCGCATTCGCTCGCTGCGCTGCGGCCCTAATGGGGGCGGGGGGAGGGGCAGGGGTGTCTTCTCCCCCATGAACGCCCCTGTCATCTCGTAGACAAAACAAGATGATTATATGCAAATATTTCGAACATGTGTCCTGTCCTCTCAGGGAATCTATAAGCGAATTTTGCGGTGTTGAGGTGTCAACGTTGTGGTTATGCCCTCAGCGGACCAGTCAAAGTACTAGTATCAGTAATCAATGTGGCATCTTACCAGTGACCAGTGCCAGTTGTGGCGCCCTAAATCACAACTAACCAATCATCATCATCATCATCATCATCGTCATCATCATCAGCTGACCAGTAACCTGTGCCGGCTGTGTTACAGATCAAGTGGTACGCGCTGTCGGTGACTCTCGTCTTCCTCGTCACACTGGCCGTGTTCCCGGCCGTCACCGCCAAGATCGAGCCTATGAACCACAAGGACGACCCCGACAACGTGTGGACCAGTAGGTAGCCGGTGACGCCGCTCTGTCGGTATCGCTGTGATGGGACGGGGGAGGGGGGGGGGGTCGCGGCGCTGCTAGAATGCTGACTGCTGACTGACTCGCTGCCTGGCAGCGGAACAGGGTGATTTGGTCGAGTCGGCCAACAGTTGAACGGTGGTTTGGTCATGGATTAGATAGAAATATTTTGGGATCGGACAACTCTCCGTCTGCGCCTTTGATTTCGGCGACAGCGCCGGCCACATGGTTTCCTGTATGTCGTTCTATGTTAAGCCGCGGCAGTTTCCTGTATGTCGTTTGGTCGGCCACGGGCGGGGAGTTTCCAATCCATCTGTCATCTATGGTTTGGTCGAGTTGCGGGGCAGCGGACAGTCTTTGGTCGCGACTGGTAGAGTGACGTTAGGTGGCGCTGATGTAGCTGGCACATCGCCTGTTCGCTGTCAGATTACTAACCTTGCCGAATCGTCGCACGACTTTTGTACTGTGGTATTAGTGCTGCACCCGCCAACAACTTTGCTTCGTTCGTTTTTGGCTAATGGGATAACTGATTGTTAACATTTTTTAAGGGTGTTTCTTGATAGATCAGGAATTTACGGGGATAGGTACTTATTTTGGCTGAAGATTTCGATACTTTGAATTGGCTCTGCTGCTATGGAAACTCACAAATAACAACAATAAAACAATTCATCGTGAAGGTTTCAAGACCAACAGAAGACAGACAAACAGATCAACAGAAGTTCAACTCAATAAGCGTCCCGTTTATTATGATCGTCATTGACCCTCAATCTGAACCATTTTTCCATGTTGTAATGCAAAGGGCTACTTAGTTCCACTCTGCTGACTGCTGTTAAGCTTAATTATGTTGTGTTGCAGGCGACTACTTTATTCCCTTGTGCTGTTTTCTGCTATTTGACTTGTTATGTTGTGTTGCAGGGGACTACTTTATTCCCGTGTGCTGTTTTCTGCTATTTAACGGCTGTGACTTCATCGGCCGGATCGCCGGCGGTTTCACCATCTGGGTGAGTCAGCTGGTCGCACGCAGTCCTGCGCATGCGCACATTCTCACCGGGAAGTGTGACCTCAATGGGCGCCACATAGCTTTATAGTTGAGTCGCCCTTGAACCCAAATCATCATCAAGTGTGATCTCACGTACAGTCTGTTTATTATGTATCTTCTTTTTTAGTTTCTGAAACTTATCTAATTTCACTCCTGTGTACACGAAGGACTGATATAGGGGAACATGTGTATCTACCTAGGTAGGTACCTCACTATCGCATGCTTCCTTAAATCAGTCATTTTATGCACACATAAGTGAAATTAGATGAGTTTTAGAAACTAAAAAAGGAAGATACATACACTATACCGGCTGTACATGTGCGTAGCATAACGACTGCATGTTTGCCAACAAAGGTTGCACTGTTATTCGTCTTCTCTGTGCTGTCGTCACTGCACGTAGCTGGTGGCTCTGACCTAACTAACACTGATTGCACACGGGTGTTACGTCCTCGTGGTCCGCTCATTCCTCGGTAATGTCTACTGCCTCCAAACCCCGCCGCCGGTCGGCGACTCTAACGGCACCATTACCGAAACATGACCAGTCAGCTAGTGTTTATGTATTTACTATTTAGTGTCCGAGTCCCAAAGGAGTCCTATGTAAGGCTGCTGATGTTGATGTGTTGGTGATATGAATTAAACCCTGTCTAGCTTGTGTGTAGCTGCTGATGTCTCGGTGTACTGAGCCTCTGAGCTTCTGAGTCCCAGCGGAGCCTGTGCGTGTTACCTGGTTTCCAGTCCTTCTCACTGACATTGTATCCCCTGCAGCCGAAGATGCACCACTGGTACCTGATTCTGGGCTTCACGCTGCTCCGAGTCGCCTTCTTCCCACTCTTCATGTACTGCAACGTCGACCACGTCCACCTGACCACCGTGTTCGACAGCGACGCCTACTACATCGTCTTCATGGTGGTGTTCGGACTGAGCAACGGCTACCTCTCCACCCTCTGTATGATATACGGACCGAGGTGAGCGGATCGGAGCTGGCAGCTGAAGCTGAATACATTGAAGTAGCTTCAGCTTCAAGTGATTATAGTGGGGCTTGTAGCTTCAGCTAGTTGAAGCTGCAGGCCCCACTATACTTGTGGCCCTCTCTGATACAATGGGTGCTTGGTAGCGCTGTCGTACCCAGTTGGCAATCAGACCAGTGTTAACTCCCTCTCATTGTTAGGTTAACTAACCCTCTTAGCTGTGTAGTTGGCTCGGCTTTCTCTCTGTTGGCTCGGAAACCGTTCTAGCTCTTCGCGGCCCAGCAAAACATGGCTTAGCTTTACCGTCACAAACACTTGATTACAGTTAAGTTTTCGGAAGTGCCTATCACGTTCTCAATGATGGACACATCATGGGCGCAAATTGACCCAAAGGTGTCGGCGCGCCATTAAACCCCAATAAACAAAATGATAGACACATCAAGATTTTGATCGTAGTCCAGCAGACCAGTTGCTTCATCTCGGCTGCAGTCTGATGAGCCCAACTGCAGCATTTCAGCGATCTGGTCACTTTGCATTGAACGGGCCCATTCTTATCCCGCTCCCCGGCCGTGTCCACATTTCGATATTTCGTCTGATCAGCTTATGTCAGCCCTGCTCTCCGCCTGTGCTGAGTACGATAACCGTGATCCAGTGGCTGATCTTCCCATCTGAACCTCGCTCTCCGCCGGTGTCCGAGTCCGGTAACTGATGTAGCGTGTCAACCCTCTCATTCTGACTGTCCCCCGCCGCAGTGTGGTCGAGCCGGAGGAGCAGAACACAGCCAGCTCTATGATGGCCGCCTTCCTGGGTCTCGGGCTGTGCTGTGGCGCGCTGCTCAGCAACATCGCCATCAAGATACTGTGAGCGCCGCCACCAACAGGGCTTTAGTCGATCGGGCCGCTGTCACAGCGGCGCCGGACTGCTCAGCACCGTGGCTGTGTGGGATGCGAGGACCGCTCGGGTCCAATCGGTCCGCCCGGTCCGGCAGAGCACAACCCCGTGACTGCTCAGTAGTCTAGTCACCTGTCCGCTGTGGTCCTTCAGAAACACAGCACGCCATATTGTCGCACAATACGCACAGGCATCCCTGTCGCTTGCAGGGCAGGCATCAAGAGGTTTTAGGGGACAGGGCGTGTAGGGAAGCGTCAGGCGACAGGGCATGGTCGAAGCTTCAGCTGGAGCGTCGTGCATCAGTGAATGTGCCGATTGATGGCGTAGAACTGATGCTCGTCGTTTGGGACGTTTTGAAGCTATTTGCGCGAGTTTATGTACAGGGCCGGCGAGATGGTTGGTAGTTGGCAAGTTCGCCTGTTTCGTGGCACTTTTTTAAAATTTAGTCCGAATGCGTTTTTATGAATATATTTCAGAGGTGAGGACCCGCGCTAAGCAGAGCTTGTTGCGCTGGTCCTGACCTCACCAACCGATCGCACAATTCCTGTTGGTCGGCATAATTTAGACGGAAGTTTGACGTGCCCGACATTTCTATTTTTGACACATCGTTGTTTTTAGGAACTAGGAATGCCCCAACAGACGAAAAACATATTTTGATGTAGAGGAGAGCTTATGGTGTGGCTGGAGGCTGCGATGTGGCGATTTAGTGCTGTCAGTTATTTTTATTTCATTCAGCTCAAGTGTTCATCCGACCAGTGTTTGATAGTTCGGGTTTAGTTAGCTAGTTGAAGCTGGGTATGAAGTATGTATGAAGCTGGATTGCTGCAGTGGAAATATCCGTTTGAACAGCTCCCAGACTAACGTTGGCTACAGCACCCTGTACGTACATCTTTACACGTCGTCTATGAACATGTTTATTACTTATATTTGACTACCCTAGAGCAACTTATTTGGGAAGTTATGCGGTCAATCTTGTATGCAAATTATGAAAGGATATGCGCCACAGGTTCGCGACAAGGTATTTTAGCGATCGGTCATCTCCGAGCGATCATTTGTCTTTGCTTTTCACTCTACTATCAGCGCTGAAGCGATCACAAACTCAGGACTCGGCAAAGGACAGAACCAAAGCAGTTATGCTGCATGCAGCGATGTGCAGCTTCGGTGGTGGAACACTACCATTGTTATCCAGTACTTCATTGTCGTAGATAAATGCGATGAAAATGTTCGTGTATTCCAGTGACGTACGCACAATGCTAGTGATACTATTTTGATTGGCTATTGTGGTTTTATGCTCCATTGTACGTTTTACAAGCCCAATGTCTAGCTGCATCGCCACATGAAACGGTTATTCACCGGCGAGTGCATATGTAAGCGTGCTCACTTGCAGGGTTGTGCTCGACTCATGAGTCGTGAGTCAAATTTGACTAACTCTGACTCAAGTGAGTTGAGTCAGAGTTGAGTCAGTACAAAAATGTTGTTGAGTCGAGTCAGAGTTGAGTCACATATATTTTCGTTCGAGTCAGAGTTGAGTCGACTAATTATCGCGGAAGTGAGTGATTGGAAACGCAGAAATGTCTAGATTTGACAGATGACACTCACATATGACATTACATGGAAAGAATAGACTTAAAAATATTTCCGACTGCACCCCCTCCCTCCCCCCTCCTGTCAAAAATTATCGGTGTTGAATAAAAAATGAGGACTCAACTTTGAGTCGACTCATTTTTCCTTAAGTCAGAGTTGAGACAGGGGAGTGAAGGAGAAAGGGGGAATGGAAGGTGGGGTGGAGAAGGGTAGGAAAGGAGGGGGGGTGGAAAGGGGGGAAAAAAGTGGGAGAAAGGGAGTGGGGGGAAAAGTTCGAGGGGGGGAAAAGGGAAAAAATAGGGGGGGGGGGAGGGGGGGGGGAAAGAGTTGGGAGAGGAAAGGAGGAGTGAGGAGGGGGTGTGGAAGGTTAGGGTGGGGGAGGGTTTGGGAAAAAGGGAAAAAGCGCTAAAAGGTTAGGGTGGGGGAAGGGGGAAGGGGGTTGAGAGAAGAAAGGTGAGGGATAATGGGGTTTGGAAGGAAAAAGTTGGAGGGGGGGGGACAGGAAAAAAAGGTAGGGTGGGGAGGGTGTGGAAGGAAGCGGGAACAGAAGGGGTGGGGGAGTGGGAAAAAGGGGGGGGAGGAGTGGGGAGGGAGAAGAAGGAAAAAGGGTGGAGGGAAGAGGGTTGGGGAGGGAAAAGGGGGGGTAAAGGGAGGTGGGGGGGGGAGGGCAGAAGGGGGAAGAAGAGGGGCAAGAGTAGAAGAGAGGGGGGGGAAGAAAGGTATGGAGGGGGTGGAGGGAAGAAGTGAAAGTGGGGAGGTGGGGGGGGGGAAAAAGGGGAAGGGGGGAGGGAAAGGGAGAATAAGAAGGAGATAAAAAAGAAGAAGTGGGGGGGGTGTAAAAGGGGGGTTAAAGGGTGTAAGGGGTGGGGAAAGTGGGGTTGGAAGTGTTGAAAGGCAAAGATGGTGGCAAAAAGGGGGTAAAAAAAAGAAAAGGTGGGGTGGTGGGGTGGGGTAAAAGGTGGGAGGGGGGAAAATAAAAGGGGGATGAAGAAGAGTGGAAGGAAGAGGGGGTGTGGTGGAAAAGGGGAAAGGGGGAGGTAAAGGGGGGGGTGGTGGAGAAGGGGGTGGAGGAGAGAGGGCGGGAAGGAGGTGGGAGAAGGGTGGAAGAGGGGAGGGGGAGGAAAAGGGAGGGGGGGATAAGAGGTTGAGGGGGGAATACATAAGAAGGGAGAAAGAAGAAAAAGGGGAAGGGGGAGGGAGGTGGGGGGTAAAGAGGGTAAGGGGGGGTTGAAAGAGAAGGGGTGAGTGGGAAGAAGGGGGGGAAAGGTAGTACAACAAGGGTGGTGGGAAAGAGAGTAGGGGAGGGGAGAGAGTGTGGGGAGAAGGAAGAGGGGGGAGGGGGAGAAAGAAGGAGGGGGAAAAAGGGGGGGGGGTGAGGGGGGGAGGGGGGGGGGGGGGAGAAAAGGGGAGGTGGAAAAAAGGGAGGAAAAATAAGGATTAAGGTGAAGGTGATGGGAGAGAGGGGAAGTAAAGGGAGGAGTGGGAGAGGGGGGAGGAGGTGGGGAAAGGGGGAAGAAAATAGGGGTGGGGGGGGGTTAGGAGAGGGGGGAAGGAACAGGGGTGGGAAAAAAGGTAGGGGAGAAGGGGGGAAGGGGGGGGAGGAGAAAAGGTGGGGGGGGAAGGAAGAATAGGGTGGGGAAGGAGAGGGGGGGGGGGAAGGAGAGGGGTTAAGGGAAAAAGGGGGGGGTGGGGAGGAAGGGAGAAAAGGGAATAGTGGGGGGGGGGTGGTGGGGGTGGGGGAAGAGTGGGGGGGTTGGGCTTGTAGGGAGGAATAGAAAGAACAGAGGTGAGGAAAAAAAGAAGGAGGAGGGAGGGGGAGGGGTAGAAAGGGGTGTAGGGGGGGGTATAAGGGAGGGGGAGGGGGGGGAGGGAGAGAAGTCAGAGTTGAGACAGGGGTAAATAAGTCAAAGTCGGAATGAGTCGAGGGCAGTCTTTCATAAATTAGTCAGAGTCGAGTCAGTCGAAAAATCTGAGTCGAGCACAACCCTGCTCACTTGCATCCCACATGAAGTTTTACAAACTTATCGCATTGTGAAGGATGTGCGAGCCGGATCGATAATGTGTCTTCGTTGCGTCAGTTGCCGTGATGCCTGTCTTCCATGACATGAGTAGTGACCAGTGAGTAGTGCTCGCGTGTTTCTATGCCCACCGATCACATAGGTTTATATTAGTACCACCCTGCAACCGACGAGGTAATGCGTCATAACTAAATCAGAACAAGAACCACCCTGTAACCGCGACGCCTTTCGACGTGAGACCAGTGCCTTATTGTTAACAGCGTTGAGGACGGCTCAGCTGTTGCTGAGTACAATGCAGGCTCAGGCGAGGACGGCTGGCGGCGAACGTGAGGTGGGCGAGTAGTGTTATCGTAATGGACCACCGACGCTGTCTCCAGTATTTTATATTCCAGTGTTGAATGTAACCGAAATATCGATATGTAATCGATATATGTAAAATATATATTTATACGGCAATGCGCTAATAATGTGGCGTTTTATCTACGATGCGGAGGATCTATTGACAGAAAATGATGAAACCGTGTAACTGGGATCCCGATAGATCTCTGAACAAAATGTAAACGTTTATACGACCCAGTTGATTTCTGAACTTATCTTCAACAAATCTTATTCTTCAAGATCCAAGTAACTCAGAGCCCGAATACAAGGACTCGGATCCGTTTATAGGGTCTACGCACAAGGGACACTTTTGTTGACGACTAGAACAGGCATGCCGAGGTTGCGTCGGAAAAATGAGCAACTGAGTGGTTGCTAAACTTCACTGGAACGTCGCTCGAATCTCAAACACCGAAATCGCTTGTGAGAGTTCGACCTGTTCGATTGTGAAAGACGAGACACTCCCTAGTTATGTATTGCACTGATTCCATCAAGACGAGGGCTACACTGACGATTGTAAACCATTCTCACACTCCATCGCTAACATGCCCCCCCCCTAAACCACCTGAAATCGGCGCAGAGTTGACACGTTTCCTGAGATAATAGAAAATCTAAGCAACTTTTACTAAGCCAAGTTTATTTTAAAGATGCATAAGAAAGCGAAATCCGATGAGTCCAGAATTGTGTAAGACTTGGAATTTGCCTCCTCCCCCAAACTGGCCCAAACCACCCATTCCGGATCCGCCCACGATCGCCAAGTCGTAACCGAGCGACTATCAAACCAACTCGCTAGCTCGAAGCGTTAAGTTCATATAAAAGCCTCATCACCACATCTTTTCAGACACCAAACGCCACTCAATGCCACCCAACGCAGGGATTGGATAGGTGATCACCACGATCCACTCCTCCGCTCAAACTCGCTGGGAAGCTGCCGCGAAATTATCCAACAGATGCGACACCAACTGGGACAAATGGGACGTAACATCGTAACATCGGATCGTGGTGGATAGTAGATACCCGACACCCGTCCCAGGGAAACTATGGAGAATGTTGAATGTCACAAACAGTTCTCGGATACCGGTTCACTTGCACTTGCGCCGCTGATAAAGAGGCACCCGTCTCAGGTCAAGCGATTCGGCGAAGCTCCCACTGGCGAGCTTGCCAAAATCGTAAGACATTGCTGATGCGTAAAATTGAACGCACCATGTAACAAGATTAACTTTGCAGTCAGCATCCCAGACGCGAATATCGCACAGCATAGAAAGTGGACACTGGCCGGGTCTACCAGACTGAAAGACTTCCACAACAGCCACACTGGCCGCTAAACACGACAAACCTTGGGCAATTCGGACATTCTTCCGATCTGTCCAATATAACAGCACAGTTTCTGAACACCAATACAACAACTAGTGGTATTATCCCCCACATATCAATCAAAAACAACTTCGAACCCACACCCAGCCGACCGCGCTACATTGCTCACACTTCCAGACCTCATCACAGCACTACCGCCGGCCTCAGCAGCACACTAACCCGTTTCTCAGCACCACCTAGCACCTGACCTCAGGTCTCAGCTGGGGGAGCCACTCTTCTCCTCGGCGGGACTACTGGCCTGCTGGTGAACCTTCCAGGCGGCGTCCAGGTCGGCTGCCATCCTGGAGAGCTCGCGGATTTTATCCCCCTGGTACTCGACTGAGAAGTGCAGGTCTTCGACTCGCGAGTCGAGCTCGAGCAGGCGCTGCTCCTGCGCCGCCTCGCGCGCCTCCTCCTTGGCCGCCGTCCGGTTGTACTCGTAGATGACGATGGTGGCGGCGATGGCGAACACGATGCCTGCCATCAGCAATATGACGCCTGAGGATGCGGCCAGTGGTGCACTTTGGGAGTCGCATGGCGCGAAACCCCCACAGACAGTGACATTCAAGTACCTGGCTAATACTAACCATAAGTAGATTTAAAATAGAGCAATATCCTTGGTGATAACAAGGGTAACAGAAAATCACACAATAACACTCATCTAATAACACTTTTGTGTTGGGGTTGGCCAGTGAGAGGTAGGGAGGGGTGGGGGCTTAACACCACTACTTTCGACTTATTTGGGATGGTGTGTGCATGTATGGGTGAAGCCATGGAAATGGGCAAGGCTCAAACATGGGACATTTTGGTCACCAGGTAAGTGCTCAGTCCACTACACCACAATTGCTCCTAGTCCTGACATGTGATGTCTCCAAAATCTGGTTCTAGATAGACACTTACCTTCACCAATCATGTTGCCACCAATGTCAATGGCCATAGCTTCATTTAACTTGGGAATGTCTCCTGACCTTCCAAGGCCAAGAATCCGCAGCCGGATGTTTACTTCACACCAGTGGTAGACTGTGGCAAGTAGATAAGAACTTGACAACAGTTATACATTGGGAACAAGCCTAAGACATAAATAATTCACAGACCAAGACATAGGAAGGCACATTGGCATAGGTAAAACAAGACTACTATGACTTACAATTTATTACACAAGTATTGCTGATCATTCCTTGGCAATCTACATAATAAAGGGCAAATGGAAAACCATTTGACCGTTATGAAATCGAAAACCCTTGGTTATGGATACAAAACCCATACAATTTCTGAATCAGCATAATGACAGAAGGTTGGACAAAAAATAATAAAAATTTTTACCATGACCTATTTGGACGCCCTGCGTCACATGACGCTTGACCTGAGGTCAAATTTTGAAAGTGACGTTACCAGATCACCATGTATATGTTTCAAAGCGTCGAGACGAGACAAACACGATGTTGTTAAAATAATTGCTCTATATTTTTTAGATAAAAAGTTATTCGGGGAAAACAAATTCTACCAAAAACTGCATTTTTTACCTTCGATGACCTCTGGAGCCTTAATTATTCATTTAGCTCCAATTTTGAGGACACGCCAATCAGATGACATTTATAATGGAGCTTTCGATTTTTGATATTTCCGATTGTTCCTAGCTAATCATAGGTTTACGAGACATAACGGGGTTGTTCGAAGCAAAGTAAACAAACTGTGAAAAGTTGAAACTTCGATGACCTGTAGTGACGCTCAAATATTAAACTTAGCTTAAAAATAGTATCTGTAACTTCGAATGTATTAATGTTGAGAGCTTACGAACGTTTTTTCCGCGCTTTTTAACCCTTTTTCGTTTTCGAGTTAGAAAGGGGGATAATTTTGACCCCCCACCCACCATGGGAAGTTGGTCTCGGAGGCCTCTTGCCTTGGGATAGGCAGACAGCACTAGGATTGTCCATCCGGCCCCCAAGAGCTCTATCAGCAGCCGATATGATAAAGGTTAGGTAAGGTTCGATTATGCTCCATAACGCATGGCACATTCAATGCTCCAATTAATCCTGAGCTGCTGTGTTCAGGGTTCAACAAGTGGAGCCACGTTTTTCGGCAACTTAATGGAATAAGCTGGAACCACGCATTTGTTCAAGTGGTGACTTTGTTGTCAGTATTGTTAACATTCTTATAGCATGCGAAAGTGTAATCTTTGGACGTGACTGGGGTATGCATTTTTTCAAGTTATGCTTAACTACGCACCACTAAAAAAAAATACATCAAGTGTCATTATTGCTAACATTAGGTAATTAATTGCCCGGGCAACGCCGGGCATCCCAGCTAGTGTAAAATAAATAAAAGCAGCTTCAATAATTAAATTACCATGAACAACATTAAAGTTAACAATATGACTTGTTTCACCCTACTAACATTTTCAGATGAAAGAGTATAACACCCAAACCAAGGAAGGTAGCACAAGGCATTGCTCAAAATCTTCACAACTACATCCTCAGATATAGGAAAATAATATAACAAATGTTGACGATGGATTATTTTCAGTAATATTTCAGCAACGCACCCAAAAAAAAACTTGACAATGGACAATTTATTACAATGTTAATGTATTTCCATTCACCTGTGTTTTTATGCACATTTTTTGTCTTAGAAGTGTTTTGTATGACTTTGTACTAAAAAATATGCTCACACTGATGAACATTAAATAAATAAATGAACAAACAACATATAGGGTTAACAACAGTAAAACCAGAAATGACCCCCAAATTATTGCTTCTCCTAACCTGAACCTCAAAGCACAATCATACATTGAAAAGCAAGAATAAATAAATAAGATGTGTTACAAAATCAATAAAGAAGTTAAATTGCAATTAGAGAAAGTATAAGTAGTACTCACTTTGCGCAGGTGGCATGCATACATAGGTCCGGAAAAAGTAATGCTTCTTTGCCCTCTCCTTCATTGAGTTTGCGATTGGCCTACTAATCTGTCTTACGAGAAGTATACCCAGCTTTGAAAGAGGGAATGATCCACCCATGATAACAGTAACGGACACAACAAGATAAGATACAAACTGTAGCAAAACAACGCAAATTCACAACAATATTGCACGGTATATACGGCCTTGATTGCATCTAAATCTGAGGACAGCTTTGACCTGATATATATACTCTGGCTTTGACCCCTCCTGCACCTCCCCATTTTTCCTTTAGCTGCTATTTTGTCTCCAAAGTGCGCCAGTTATGTAGCACTACAAAGCTGCCATTTTTCCCCGTGTGAGGGCAAACTCCGTCGGCAGGATATTCATTTTATCTCCGAAATACTTAAACCATCACCGAAAATGACCACTTTCTCATTGACCATTACCGTTTCTTTATCGAGCTTTTATCATAACCTAACCTTACCCTTGGAGCCAGTTTAAATATTTCTAAAGAAGTCTATCGTCCAAAATCCTCAATATGTTGTGACGTTTCGGTGATTGTTAGTGTTACGGTTCCAGTTGCTGGATATAGGTACGTTGTACTTAAACCGGCAGATCGGAAACCGTAAAGATACTGGGCGGGAATTGGAATAGCGTGCGATTCCTGGGCGGGAATCGCACGCTACCAAGGTTGAATCGAAAACCAGTAACACTAACACAATTTACAATGGATCAACAGTGACGTTATAACTTATAAGTGACCAAACGTCACAGTAAGTCATTTTCCGTGATGAAATTAGACATTTCGGTAATTATATTAATTTATTCCCAACTATCTCGCGACGCAACGCCACGGAGAAAGGATATATTATATACCTTCTCCGTGGCAACACTTCACTTCGATGCTTCGGTCTAATTTAACGTTTCAAAAATCAAAATCTAACTAAATGAACGTATGAATGCATTACTTATGATTTGCAGTGATAGTGATCCTAAAACGGCAGCAAGAAACTTCGCCGAATTTGGCATCCTCACTGAATTAAACCAGGGGCGTAGCCAGCATTTTTCGAGACAGGTGCATCCGGTCGGGGGGCGTCACGGGGAAAGGGGACAGGGGGCTATCCAGGTCTGAGACGGCCCATTACAGCCGTGAGAGGGTTCATTCCAAATCCAGGCCTGAGAGGGCCCCATGCCAGACCTGAGGGGGCCATGCTAGGCCTGGGAGTGTCCATGTCAGGCCTGAGGGGGCCCATTTCTGGCCTGAGAGAGGGCCCATTCCAGGCCTGAGAGGGCCCTCGAAAGGGTTCTTCTTCCTTATCATGCCAGCGTGACCTCTGACAGACTAGGAGGGTCCTTGCATTGTGTGAGAGGGCTTTGGATCCGCTTCTCTCATGGTATTTTACATTAACATTAAATGACTGCCGCCAGGCCGTGTGGTTGCAGCCGGGCATAGGGGGCCCGACAAAATCTTCCGGGTGCAGGAGCACCATTTGCACCCCTCTGGCTACGCCTCTGATTAAAACTATCGACTTTCGTTTCCCGGTTTCATTTTTGTTTGTATTCCTTTGGACAATATAGGTACTGGTCGCGACTGTGCACACTGCACACTGTACCATGAATCACCTGAGCTCGACACAGATCCACCTGACGCCGGCTCATGACCACACATCCTGCTTATACTGGCCATCTTTCTGCATCTGTTTCACCACACCCTTTGCTTCCTCCACCGACACCTTCTTCGCCTCAGCTACGGCCTCCACCACAACTTCCATCACCCCTGCCGCCATGCCTTTGGCATCCCCGCAGACAAACATCAAGCCCGCATCATCCAGCAACCAGCGAGCCAGAAGCTCGCACTCCTCCTTCAGCACATGCTGCACGTATCGCTGCGGTCCCCCGGCACGGGAGAAGACAACATCGAGCCTGGTGAGCGCACCGTCCCTCTGCGCCTCCTCCAACTCCTCACGCAGCAGGAAGTCGTGCTGCTGGTGTCGGCATCCGAACACCAGCCAGGCGGGGCCGCTCAGCTGGCGCGCGCGTCGCTCCTGTAACATCCCCGCCAGCGGCGCCAGGCCAGTACCGGCGGCTACGAGCAGCAGCGGGCGCGCCGCGCCAGTCTCGCACTCGGGGAGTCGGAACAGACCCGGCTGACGGCGGTACATCGGTACAGTCAGAGGCACCGCCTTGGCCCGGTCACAGCCGAGCAGGTCATCCAGCCAGCCAGTACACAGGCCGCGGTGCGGCGCGGTCACTACGGAGAAGATGATCCGGATCGTGCCGGGGCAGACCCGCGGAGAGCTGCTGGCCGAGTAAGGCCGTGGCGGCAGGGGCGGCAGGTGCTCCAGCAACACCTCCGCAGGCGGCTGGCAGCTGGGGAACGCCGCCAGCAGCTGCAGGATCGTCACTCCCGCAGCGCGCACCACGTCCAGGTACTCGGCGCCGCCCTGCCGACTGGCCAGCTGCTGCAGTCTCCGTCGCTGCGGCCCATCGGTCGTGTGGCCCGCCAGAGCCAGCAGGAGAGGCTTCTTCGGCACGGCGCGGAGGTCGACACAGTGTGTCAACAGTCTGCGGAGTGTACCGCCCGACTCTAGATGCGCCGGCACACGAGCAGCCTTCTTCGTCGTCCCCGGCATGACGGAGACGCGGCCGGGCAGATCGGCCTGTTTCTCCGCCGCCAGTCGAGCCAGCGTCTCGCGCACATCCTGCTCTGCGTTGGGGCAGAGTACGCCGACTGAGTCCCCGGCCTCCACTGGCGCGTCCAGACCGCTGGCGTCCAGCGTTACCGACCACACTGTCTTCAGCGCCGCTGGGGAGGTGAGACGCTCCGCCCGCAGCACCGCCGCCCGGCACACGGGGCCAGCGGCCAGCGGCAGCGAGCCGCGAGCAAGGGCGATGCTGTCGTCAGCGGCGTCGGCAGCGTCGGTTCCGGTGGCGGCAGAGTCAGAGAGGAAGTCGAGCTGCAGGAAGCGGGCGGGAGCGGACGGCACAGTCAGCTTCACGTCCGTCAGAGCCTTGGACAGCTGAGTCAGGGCAGAGGGCGCCACTGCGGCGATGTCAGCTCCAGAAGAGGGCGCCTCGGTGGTGGTCGCCGCTCGGCGCTGACCGGCGTCTCCTCCGGCAGATGCCATGGCTGTGTCGCCGCTGCTGTCGGTGAAGTGGTTCGCCTCCTGCGCGGTGGTCGGTGCCAAGTGTCAAGGACGCTGTTGTGAGCGCGAGAGAGGAACAGCTTCTAGCAGCGAGCTAACACTGACAGCCTCACGGACAGTTGTGACTGGTGAAGAATGAGCTAATCTATTACATATAAACGATGGTGCTAGCAACCGTAAGGCTTCTAAAAGCGATTAACCTGAACTATGATCCAGAGTTTTATCTAAGGTATAATCATGTCATGCCCATCGCATTTGAACCAGCATCCTCCATGCATAATAGGTACACACTACACATCAATCGGTTTTGTGGGTAGAATCATAAGTATATTGTTTTAATAAATTTAGTCCGAATGTTTTGTATGGATAGCTTTCTGAAATCAGGACCCGCGCTAAGCAGAGCTTGTTGCACAGGTCCTGACCTCACCACCCGATCGCCGCATTCCTGTGGCCGGCAGAATTTAGAGACGAAAGTGTAACGTGCCCGATATACCATGGACACGGTTCGCCCCGCTCAACTGACTCACCTGGCATCGAGGCGACCGCTGCCACCAGCCGCAGGCCATCCCAGTCAGGAGCAAATAGCGAGCGCCGAAGCGGCTCGAACCCGGGCTGTCACTACCGGGATAGGTCAGGAGTCCAGCGCTCTCCCACTGAGCTACAGGGGCGGACTAACCGAATCGAAAAATGGCCTAATGACATGAAATATGTAACTCTAGTAAGCGCTTACATTTACAGAAAAAGGCATGGCAAGGTGGTTTAACATTAGACTTAGCTGACGATACAGTCCATTTGTAGACAATTAAAAGCACGACAAAATGCATATCTCTGTAGAGCTTTGGTTTCACATGCATGAAGAAGAGCGCCCAAAACGTTATACTCAGGCTCGAAGTATTGTAAAGCATTCTTGACCTTTCAGGAACCCAAAAACAAAGTAGTTCACTTCAATCATTTATATACACTTTATTTTACGGATATACAGTGCACACCAAAGGAAACAATACTTCAAGCAAAGCACCACAATAACTAAAGTCTCACTGTCAGGACTCAGGACTCAGGACAGCGTACAGTACAGAGAATAGAGATGCTATCCCTAAATCTGAAAGGCGAGGCTACATCGCTGCCAATGCGACGCCTCAGTCGAACAAGCTTATACAGCCAAGAACACGAGCATATGACACCGAAAACCGACGAGACACAAACGACTGGCAAGGTCAAACATGATATCATTGGTTGACATTGGATGAAACGCAATATACGTCAGTGCAGGTACTATCAAATATTACGACATACTCAGCAAGTCACCCAAACTCGCATATTCGCACCGCACTGCATCTGCGTAATATCCAACTAAACGCCAGCCGATTTTCGATTGTTCGTCACCAGTCCTCTATTCGTAGGATACGCATCAGACACGACTAACCGGAGATAACCGAGACGTCAATAAACTATCAGAAAACAGCACGTTCAATTTTCCGAAGTCGCCAAGACACAGAAGCCAGCTAAGATAAAAAGGCGTGACCTATCGCGATCAAGGCAACTGCGATTCTTAACCGTCCCGTCAGTGAGAGCTCGCAGGTCGCTTCCCAAAACACACCTTATGCATAGCATTACCAGAAGACGGTGCACCCCCTCCCCCAGCTCCTTCATTGTCGCTAACACACACCATTATGGGACGCAATACACACGTCATGATACTAGGGCTACAGTCCGTCTCAGCGCGGTCCGCGCACTCGATATAGCTTCTGATTGATCATCCTAAGTTATCGCCTGAGTGAATGCAGCCGTCGCCACAAAACCCGAACTGTAGGCCAGGTGAGGGTAGGCCACTCTAGTAGGAGTGGCACAAAACATCGACGAAAATTTGCGGCACGAATGCAGAAGCGTTTCAATTTTTGCCACGAAAACGAGTTGTCAGGAAGTTCAAGTAGATTAAAAACTAAAAAACAAGGCCTTCAAAGACCTCCAATAGATAAATGCCTTTTGAAGAGTTCTTAGTGACACGATTTCAAAACGTTTCCGCAATGGTGTGACGAATTGTGGTCGCTATTTGTCGCTGAGCTCGGCTCCTGTCCCCTCCGCGACGCACGGCTCACGCACTGCCGCGTGGCTCCGCATCACGTCTGCTTAAACTGCATCGAGTACCCCCCGGCATCATTCTGCTCCATCTGGAAGTTATCCGTCGACAGGCCGAACGGCCTCATGAACATATTACCCAGCTCCTTCAGCTTCCCCAGCATCTCACTCTTCAGTTTCTCGTTCCTCTCGGCTATCTGCGGCGGGAGGTACACCACCGCGCGCCGCGCCTCGCTGCAGTCCGGCTTCAGCTCCAGCAGCCGCTTCCAGTCCTCCAGCGCGTCGTCGAGCCGCTCGGCGCGCTCGTGCAGCTCGGCACGCCTCTGCAGCGGACGGATGTAGTCCGGGTCGAGCTCCAGGGAACGTGAGCAGTCCGCCACCGCTCCCGCCTCGTCGTCGGCCCTCGCGCGGCACGCGGAGCGGTTCGACAGCAGCACAGCGCGCTCGCGGCTGGCCGACAGAGGGCAGAGACGGAGCGCCGCCGTGTAGCGCTCACGGGCGGCATCGTAGGCCGCGGCGGCGTACAGCTGGTTACCTTCAGCCTTGAGCTGGGCGGCGCGCTGTCGGCGTTCCTCGCGCTCCTCCTCGGTTTCCGACTCGTCCTGCTGCCGCAGTGCCTCCTCGTCGATGGCGTCTGGATCGGTGACCAGCTCAGCGTCGTCGTCACTGTCCCGTGGACACGCCGCCCCCGCCGCAGTGGGCGTGTCTCCGGCCGCGGAGGCGTCAGGACTCGGGTCGGAGGAGTCAGAGGCTGGGGCCGGGCCAGTGTCCGAGACGGCGTCAGCCAGTTGGGCGATGTCAGGAGCAGGGCCGGCCGGCCGCGGAGCTGCCTCGTCAACAGGTGATGACGTGATGTCCTCGGCAGCAGCTGCAGCAGCTCCGGCAGCGGCGACGCCGTCGGAGGAAGCTGGGTCGGTAGCGAGGTCGGAGGTAGCGGAGGTTGAGGTAGCGGAGGTTGAGGCAGCAGCGGTGGAGGTGGCTGGAGGGGCGGGGGTAGCGGTGGTGTCAGAGGGCTCCAGCACATGCCAGCTCCGAGCCATCGCCTCCGGGGCTGAGCCAGACTCGGACGAGTCGCCTTCAGAGGAGAGAGAGCCGCGTGACTGTTCGTCTCCCTCCGACACGTCCCAGTCCCCGACCCCGCCCAGAACACACTGTGGAGCGGCCACTGCGTCTGTCACAGCCGCCGCCGTCACCGCCGCCGCCGCCGACTCCGCCACCGACTCCGTCACCGCCGCCGCCGCCGACTCCGCCGCCGCCGCCGACTCCGCCGCCGACTCCGTCACCGCCACCGTCACCGACTCCGCCGCCGACTCCGCCGCCGTCACCGACTCCGTCACCGCCGCCGTCACCGACTCCGTCAACGCCGCCGTCACCGACTCCGTCTCGGGAGCTTCACAGACGCTCAGGTCCTTCCCGGCATCAGGCACGGTGGCCTCGCCAGCAGGTGGGGATGCCAGCAGTGGGGACTCCTGTGGTTGACTCAAACGTTGGTCCTTCTCCTTCGCCACCGAGGGAACGGACGGAGCGGCAGCACACCCGCCAGCTGTTGCCGTCATGGCAACATCCCCAGCGCTCGCGGACGGCTCGGCTGGGCTCGTGCTATCCTCAGCTGGGCTAACGCGACTTTCAATTGGACTAGAGGAATCTTGAGCTAGGCTGGTGCAGTCATAGGCTGGGCTGGTGCGCTCCTCGGCGGGGCTGGTGCGGTCCTCGGCTGGGTCGACGGGATCCTGGGCTGGGCTGAAGTAGTTCTCAGCAGCCGGGCAGTCCTCGTAGAGCTCGTCCTCGGAGGAGCTTTGACAGTCCTCGAACATCTCTTCTTGTGCCATGACGTCACACATGGTCACTGCGGGGGCACACACTGAGGTGACGTTCGGATCAGACTCAAAGGGGAACGTTTGAATCGACATAGAGGGTAACTTTCAGATGGTTATGGTACCGAATATCGCCAAATTATCTTTAATATGATGATGATAACTGGGGTTTTATAGGCGAACCGACTACTTCAGTCACATCACACATGACGCCCTGCCAAGCCTTTAAATGAGCGCACCAAACGACCTCGGTATCAACCGACAAATTGCAAATCAAGTATTTTGGATTGACAACTCATTATTGAAGATAGAAAATTATGTATGTTAAAAATACACCAAAATCAATTAATGATACATCAAACACACCCATATATGCATAACTTTAACAGAGCAAAGTGAAGTAACATCAGTTTGTATTGATATTGTATATCTCCATTGAGGGGAAACTCTGACACATTTGATAAAGTTAAAATCCCCAAAGTGGGCTAAGTTTGCTACACATTCATGAGATTATGATGACAGCTTTTGATGTATTTGAGGTCAAATTCAAGGGGTGAACTAAGCAACCAAAGTATACCTAACAAATAACAAAGCAACCCCAGTTTATCTCAACATTTATTGAGCTATAGTTATTGATAGCTTATTGTTAGTTACTAGTTATATAAAATTATTGTTTATATTTAAACAACACTATATGAATACAATACTATCTGAACATACAACTAAATATCTTCAGTTATAATGATGATGGTGTTCTAATGTTATTGTTAGGTAGGTACCTCAGTAACATGGGACACAGGATATTATTCTGAGATAAAACCTGAAAATGTCAATGCTTTTAATCACCCCAGAAGTCGGACTGCATTTTTTACGACGGAATCTGACATATCACACAATTCGTGGCAGACAGACATCAGCCGGCTGGTTAACCCGCACCCCACTGGGTCTCAGGAATTTACCACACTCTACTGGGGGTGAGTGAATCCCCCCCCTTTCTAACTCGGCTCCTATAAGACTTAGAACAAAACCCAAAACACTGTTTGGAACCTTGTCAGAAATAATTTTGAAATTATTTCAGAAATTGTGTGGTTCAGGACAAAATTGAGGTCACCAGAGGTCATCAAAGGTCAAATTTTCCAGTTTTAGGACTTCACTCTAGAAACTCCCATATATCTCAAGAACTATGCTAGCTAGAAACAAACGGGACATGTAAATTGAAAGCTCTTGCAATTTTTAATCGACAACACATCCTCAAATTTGAGCTTAAGTCAATATTTTAGGCTGTAGAATAAAATTATAAAATTATAAGGGGCTTCTTTTTACGTCAAAACTTGGGTATCTGTTGACATCAGGGCACTATACACTGTTGGCATTCACAAATGTATCAGCCGCGCCATAAATGTACTCCTCAGTCTCCTCCGGCCTGCCCCACCTCTACGTCGGGAGCAGGATGGAGGAGTTTCGAAGAGGTTTCAGGAGCAGTTGGATGAGCTTGGAGCAACTTAGAGCAGCCACGGGAACGACCAGAGGAGGTTAGAGGCGGTTAGAAGCAGTTGGAAGTGTGGAACAGACTGACTGGAACAGACCCTTTGATTGGACGTAATGGCTAAAAGATTGTTAAAGTTTTGTCCTAATCACACGTAAGTCTTAACGGCTACGAGCGGTAGGTAAGGACCGTAAGGTTAGGTCATGTTTGATTATGTTAATATTGTTCCAGTAACATCATTTTTCTAACTGTACTACCTACCTACTGTCTGTGGCTTACTTCAAAACTTGTTTACTTAATCTGTGTGTACACAATCATGATGAGTTAACACAGAACACTTGTGAGTACTTATGAGTTCAAGTTATGACCATCCGGAAATATTTGTGTTCCAATATTCTTAGGTAAAATAGGTAAATTATAAATAAAATAAAAGGTACAGAAGTGTCTGGGAAATGTGAAGTGACCGAATAATTAAATTTTGTAACATCAAAAATGCTGAGGGATGAAGGTCGGAATGAAGGAAATCATGCCCTAAATATCTCATCCACGTTCCTGCCACGTTTTGCAGAATGACCTATCAGCAACGGCAAATGGATAGAAACAAAGGGATTAAATGCACAACAGAACTAGCACATGTTACGCAAAAACATTTACAATCAAAGGAAAGCAAAAACAGTTTCCAAATTAATATCAAAAACCACTTACAGCTGTTAATCAGATGCCTACGATCCAAACCAACTTCCCAAACTCAGACTCTACATACAGATACAGTACATACAGAAGCCACGGGGCCAACTGCGTATAAAAACTGTTTGTGCTTACTGCAAAGCGGCGCATATCGCAAATCCTGCGTAGATAGTGTCGCAAAATTATCGCTGGCATATCGAAGAGCAAACTATTTCCTTCAGCCTACCTACAAAAGCTCTGCTTTTGCTCAAATAACATCATTACAAACGCATCTATACGATTATAATTCATTCCGTTTTTGTGATATTAAGCACAAAACATCCATCAAATTACAAATAATTACCAGAGACCTTAGATTTGTTTTGAAGAAAGAAAAAAACTTCAGCATTTTTTTCTCACATGAATCACTATGACATCATCGTGGATCGATATCCGTGACGTCAAGCCCTTACAACCAATCCACGACGAGATATTTTGTTCTCGGAGAACTGCGTGACGTCATAACACCAAAAATATCAAGGTCGACTTTGCCTGGCGGCATCAATTTGCGACAGTATCGTAGTGTACGCGGTTGTGGGAGGATCTCGCTTGGCCTTGTAACGGAGGGTCGACGCACACTTTATAAACAACAGACGAGACGGTTAAACGTCTTTGTTGTGATTTTCTGCCTTGCCGTATATAATTGCGCAGCAGGGCTCGCTTGTTTGGATCTCTTCTTTCTGCATCCTAAAATGGCCCAGTTTGAGCTGTTTTGAAGTTAGCAAGAAGAGGCTTCACAGGAGTTAATTAAAAGGTAAGAGCGAACTAATATTGACATCAATATCAATATTTGGAAAGCTGACAGTATGCAGTTGTTCAAGCTTGAGCTGGTGTCATTTTCATGAAGGTAATGGCGATTAATTGTTTGCGAGAGATGCACACAGCCTAGGTAATGATTTTGTTATATCATAACTGATATAGCCATAACTGCGCAGCAGTGTAGTTCTGGATTGTGTTCTGAAAACAATCATATGAAAACTCAAGAAACACTTAAGCACTTTCTATGCTTGAAACCCAAGTGTTTTGCTTCCTCCTTAATGGTTTAATCTTCCTGTTCCGTGGTTTGGATCTCTTCTTTCTTAATCATAAAATGACCCAGTTGTTTTAGTTAGCTAGGAGAGGGTAATTATGCTATGTTGTATAACCAGAAGAGAGCTTAAGCTCATTCTTGGCATGTGTTTTGTGTTCAAAAGACTATCATTTAAGTGAAACAGGGAAAGTGCTACATATTTTTGTTTGGGAGCAAGTCAAAATTTAGGGGTCCTCCACTTGAGAGGGGGCCTGCCGCCTGAGGCCTCCATTTGAGGAGGAATCTTTGACCTCCCTATGGCTCCTTTCACCTCCCATCTGGCTTCCAGAGAGCTGCTTCTGGACTTCAGGGACACCTCTGACCTCCATAAGACCCCTCTGACCTACAGGGGTCCCTTACCTTTGATCTCCAGAGGGCTTCTCTGGCTTCCAGAGGCCCCCCTCTGGCCTTCAGTGGCCTTTCTGACCTCCCTAGGGGCCCACCTCTGACCTCCATGGGTTCCCTCTGACCTCCCCTCTGACCTCCCCTCTGACCTCCCCTCTGACTTCCCCTCTGACTTCCCCTCTGACTTCCCCTCTGACTTCCCCTCTGACTTCCAAATGGCCTCCTCTGGCCTTCAAATGCCCCTCTGACATCCGTAGGACCCTCTCTGGCTTCCGGGGCCCCTGTGACATCTGTGATGGGGCCTGCAAGGTGGGGCCTCTTTGAAGCATGGAGGGGCCTCCTTAAATGATGGGGGCAAAAATATGTGTTTCCCCCCTGCCTGATGACGTGGGGCCTATTGCCCCCTCTTGCCCCCCCTCTATCAGTGGCGCCGCCACTGAAGAGAAAGCATATCATCAAAATTAAAGTGAAGGCATATCATGCATTTTCAAAATGATGTTAGATGTTCAGTTAAATGTGTTTTGAGCTCCATTTTATGCTGCCATTTTTCACAATTTAATTAACCTAATGTTTTTTTTTTGTAATTGAGACTTTTGTATGAAAAACAAGGCAGGTATTTTTGTTTTTTAGTGACTTTTACTCAGATCATGAAACCTAAACTCAGCATTTAGAAAGATGTATCCTGATCCCATTCATTGATTTGCTCATTGCAACTGGTATTAACACCGATTTGCAGTACACACTACACAGTGCTCTTCAATCTCTGTCCGGTTAAATTTGTCCAGATCACATTGATACGGACTGTGCAGCCCACTTTGGCTTCTTATCTCAACTCTCAGCCAACATAGAACCGACGCCACCCCCCCCAGTAGATCTCGAAAAAAGTACGCATAACTAGTCTGAGAAGCGGAAAACGGGTTTAGGTAGGCCGTGGGACGATTATAGAGAAAATGTCACTTTTTATAACGGTCTAATATGAGGGTCACCCAGAGGTCAAAAATAGGTCAAATTTCTCGTTGATTTCGATTATAATTGCAGCATTGCTTTCACCATAATTCACGGATTACTCTCCCATAACATGAAAAAAAGAGTGATAAGAAAACTAAATAAAGGGAGAAAAAAAACTAAAGGAAACACAAAAAAATAATTAAAATAAAATCCTCTCGTTAAGTCTGAAAATCTATTTTCAGCGGTCAAACCACTCTGGCATGTGGCAGACCGCCCAAATCTGTTTTGGATTAAGCGTCTTCAACGTTGACGACTGAGACAAGAAACCCTCGGGTCCAAAGATACATTAAATTATTGCAAAGGGGTAACTTAAGATAGCTATAAGTGAGAGAGAGACATACAGGTAATAACACAGAAAAGCCCTTGAAACGCTCTTCTGCAACATGTCCTCACATTTAAGATAGGATCAACTGTTGAGGCTCAAGAGGTCAGCAAATGTCAAATTACTACATTTCGCGGAAAAGTTTTTGCTTGTAACTTGTTATTTATATAAGCTAGAGCAACGCTTTTGTCGTAATCGTGTTTCCCTCGTCACGGCGCATCTAATGATATATCGGATGACCTAGCTAGGTCAAATTTGAAAATTGACCTGACCCGACCTTAGCTCATGTCAAGGTGAAGTCAAATTTATATAACTTGATTACGAGCGAGCGCGAAGTGCGAAGCGAGTCCTCATTGAATACCGGATTTTTATCACATATAAGCGGCCGACCCGGACCCGGGCGGGCGGCCAGACCGCCGCACCGCTGGTCAGAGAGTTATAGTTTTATTTTAATCCCGCATCCGATGTCAATCGGTTCGCCATTTGATAGGCCCCATCAATGAAACCATTATGATTATTTGACATGATTTTTATTCATGTGATGGTGTGTGTTTTTTATGGTGTCAGCTAGTGGTGACACCGTGCCGCGTGCAGGGGTGTCAGAAAGTATTATCCTGCTGTAGCTGAGAAACGGCTGGACCTTATAAAGGTAAAAAATTTGGTGTGAGGCTGGGAGACTACACCACTGCGAAGTTTGCACAGGTCAAAACTCTGGGTCACACTGCCACGTGCGCACGTGCACCCCTGTTCCGTCCACAACTATTACATGCAAAAAGTCGCTTGCAATACCGGACTATAATCTCGGCAACCAAAAGTCGCCAAAGACACGGGTTCAAACACAGATGCGTAGAGAAAACGATCTCGCCCGCGTATGCACTATTGTGTCGTCATCAGCGGCGCGTGGTAACGTGCAAAGTTTATGGCTATTACAACGCGCCAAATTCATAGTTTTATGAGTCTTCACAATTTAAATCAGTGCTCATTGCACCTTGGGACGTGAAGCGATGAAACAAACGCTAACGTGTAGACCAATGCACCGTCTCTTAAAATGCATGCAAAAAATGTAGTTTTAATGCAGTATTTTGCTGTTAAAATCTGCCTGTTAATATGTATTGACGTTCTATAAAAAAAAACATTTTCCTTTGTTTTCATACACCGCCGTAGCTTCAAACCAAGGGTGCTAGACGATAAAATGATGCAGCTCTGTAAAGCCGCTATCAATCCATCTAATACCTCACCCAAAATTAAAATTTTGCTACAAACAGAAGTTATATATTGCAAATTCAAAATAACGCTGCAAAACCTATTTAGTTCAAAGTATCGATTTAGTTCGGATCTATTTGCGACGGCAAAACAATACATAGCGAAAATGATTCAAAAGCATGCTTTCAGTTGCCGGAAGGCCTCTTGGATGTAGGGCATGTTTTAACTTATTTCTTGAATACTTGCGTATTTTACCCTCTAAGCCCTATTTAGTAAGAATGTAGATTGGTAAACTGACCTTGGAAGACGTAGAGGAGAAGGCGATGCTAAGGTAGGTGTCACCGGAATTTTCGGCCTTAGACCATCTTCAGGTGTGTAGGGGTGGGTGGTTATCGGGAAGGAGGGAGAGGAGAACCACCACCAAGCATACGTGGCGGGAAACCGAGTGAGAGTTTCTGTGGGTCGACACCAGGTGGCTCCCGAGATGCAGTTGGATGGCAGCGCCACCTGTCGCGGTTGTCGGCCGGCTGCCGCGGTCGTTTTAAATGATTGGCCATGATGTCGTCTGTGTGTTAAGCGGTGGTCTGCGGTCGCGAATGAACATCGACTCTGCGATTTTCCTGTTTGGGCCGTCTCCGCACACCTTTAGAACCTTCGTCTTGCCTCGCTTGCCTCGCTTGCCTCGTCTTGTTCCGGAGATGTGTGGTCCGATGCAAGACAATTGCATCCTTACTTTGAGGAGCTACTTATCGACGGGTAGTTGCCCTGTTTTCGGCTCCATCGAAGCCCGCCATGGCTGAACGAAACTTGCAGCTTTATTGCACCGCATAAAACCTCACTTTTCGAGCTATCTCCGGCATGGCATATTTGTGCTGACGCTGCGGATTGGCAGCCGGGTCGACCCTGAGGGCACGGCTCAGCAGTGAACGGCCTCGGCGTGTGCGCGTGGCCCGGTGCCGGCTTTGTGGTCTGGCCGGGGTGGCCGTGTCTGGTGTGGAGATGACGTGAGGATGATGTGGAGATGACGTGAGCCTCTCGCCGCTGCCAGGCCGACCAGCTGGCAGCGGCACGCTGAGCTGGCTCGCTGACGGTCTGTCATCCACCGGCGTCCGGCCCCGGCCGATCACTGCCCGCCAGGGCTGTGAGGAGGGGGAGACGTGTGAACAAACGATGTCACGCCGGATGATTTTGTTATGTAGGCTTGCATTTCAGCTCGGCTTGTTTCATTCCGCTGTGAAACGCCGATGTGTTAGTGTTAAAAACCTTTTTTGCGGTAGTCCTAGAATTTGAAATATAAATGTTTTGACCATGCAGTTTTTAAGGGTAATAATTTTTTGTTTCATATAAATTACAATTTCGTGGGTTCTCGTCTATAAATACGTCACATTGGGTTATATTACATGCTGCTTTTTCATTAAAAATAGGTTATCCACCAACCACTTGTGACTGAATATAGCTATAGGGATACGGCGAATGCCTGTGTGTTGCTCTCGTTAACCCGCGCCCCGCTGGGGGCATATTCTCCCCCCCCCTCCCGGATTTTCTCAATAACTAAAAAACCATGGCCATACCAACGTGAAATTTGCATTGCCTTATCCTACATCAATTCGACGTCTTCCAAAATTGTGATGAAATTGATAAATAACTTTGGAAGCAAATGACCTTTTGATGACGTCATGTCATGCCATTTTTGATGGAAAAACGATGAATGTTTGAAAAATCGTAGAAAATGGAGGTGTGAATCAAGTAAAACAATAAAAGCAACAAAAGGTGGGAAATCGCATTATCTTCAAAATGACAATCTCGGATTTCCAAAATTGAATTTTGGACCCAAAAATAAAAAATAACAAATAATAAAGATTATCATAAAACAAAAAATTTCAAAAATATTTCAAAAACCGGAATATGTAAGAGAAATAAGTATAAACAAAACCCAAACCAAATTTCAATGCAATATCTGAATTTTTGACTGACTTAGTTATGACTCCCCAAGGGTAAGTAACTCATGACGTCATTTTTTAATACATTTTTTACCTTTTTTGACCAGATAGAGACAAATAAATATCACAGCTGTTTTTCTGTGACAAAACTAGACTATAAAAATTTATTTTTTGTTAAAAATTTTCAATTTCACAATTTGACCTCATATGACCTGACTTTGACCTTTGATGGTGTCAGATTATCAAAATGGCTTCTACCATGGAATTACACGTGCAAAACAACCCATAAAACATATGTCGCATGACTTTCGTAGACCTCTTGCCATCAGTGACTTTTTGCCCGCTATTTTTGACCTTGACCTTCTGCTTAAATTTCACTTTTGCTTTAATGGCAAGGATTCATTATACCCCTTTGAGCACTTTGTGATCAAATAGTTTACAAAGCTAAGGGCTTTTGATAGCAAATATGGCCCAAAAACTAAATATCTCCGCATTTTGCCTTTACCCTGACCTTGACGACCGACTGTGACCTTATTTTCGTAAATTTATTGTATTGATTTTGGGTGCGTATCAATGAGACCTTTTGAAATTGCCGTATTGCGCGTCTCGCTACGTTATTGGTTCAGAAGATAACGAAGGGGCAGAATCTGCCCCCCCCCAGCGTGGGCGCTTCGGCTGGATACCCAGCGGGGCGCGGGTTAAGGCGCGTTAAATGGCATGCAATATGACCTCTTTCTGACGTTTGGTGGCCTTAACCTGAGGTCAAGATAACAGTGGGGAGATCCAATATCGGTCAACCATATCGTGACATTAATATGCGAATGATCTCAACCAAAGCTGGTTTCCATGGTTATCATGGGTGCTGAATCGAAAATTGTATCGTGTTTGCTAGCGATAGCTGGTTTCAACTGGTTACCGAAACTGCTGCGTTTCATACCAAATATGGACTGGACCGTACTAATTGCAGCAGCAGCAGCTTGCATTGTCCTTTCGCAACTACTGATACCCATCTCTTTGTGCACAAATGACTCGTGATTTGAACGCTTGTTTGTAGTAAGGTTATCTATTATCTACCATAGCAGTACGTCACGGAAGTACGGCTCAACCTGACCCTAATACCACGGTTGAATAATGTCCCGTAGTGCCTGTTCCTATCGGCTATGGAACAATTCTCACAGTCATTGCCGCTTGCGCTGGCGGGGAAAAGTCCCGCACAATCCCGTGTGGCCTGGCCTCAGCCGGGGGCTCTGACTCGTTCCCGTGCTTCCCCGCTACCGCACGGCTCCCCCTCCCCTCCCGTGTACTCCCCCTCCCGACCATTGCCACCGTCCGTACGGCGGCGACTTGGGAAGCCCGCTGCCCAGTCATGCCAACCTCGAGAGCAGATGAAGAAGGCCATGGAAGCCGATGTGTAATCATGGATAGTTTGTGCTCTCTTAACTTCAAGGGATTTTTTGTATTTATTTATTTTAAGAGCTGTTTGATTTTAAGATTATTTATGGTTTAGTTACTGTTGTTTGTTTGGTCCTGCTTGCATTGCCTGTATGTTTAGCCTACATCCTCACACTTTCTGAGCCTGTAAACATGTGTACGCTACTGTGTCGTCAAGCTAATCGGCGCCTTGATGCCCGTGTCTGCGTGTGTCAGGTTTATGTTGCATTGTTGCAGAGCCTCAGCGGCGTGCTGTTCAGACTTCAGACCATATCATCTTCTTGACGCCATTGTGTCGGCGCCTTGAAGCCAGTTTGATGTTGCATAGTCTCGGCGGTGTCCAGTTCATACCATGTCAGTGTCTTGACTCAGTGTGTGTCTGTGTATGTTGCAGAACTCCGGCGGTGTCCAGTTCATACCATGTCAGTGTCTTGACTCAGTGTGTGTCTGTGTATGTTGCAGGGCCTCGGCGGTGTCCACTGCCTTGCCGCCATGGACTCTGTCGCGGCGGATGGCCAGAGGAACGGCAACCTCAACATCAGCGACGTCTGTAAGTACCGACTCACCGAGAGTAACGAATACTGTGTGCTGGGTGTAACCATAGAGTACTGAGTACAGGGGAGAACCGAACACCGGCGAGTGAACACCGGGAACCGAACCGTAAGGAGTGCTGAGTTCTTGGCACAGGGTATAACGAGTACCTGACGTACTGAGCACTAGAAACACCGAGCACCGAGTGCCGGTGTGTCTCGGTTTTGTGACTGTGCCGGTGTGTCTCGGTTGTGTGACTGTGCCGGTGTGTCTCGGTGTTGTGACTGTGCCGGTGTGTCTGCGGTTGTTTGTGACTGTGCGGTGTGTCACTCGTTGTGGTGACGGTGCCGGTGTGTCTCGGTTTTGTGACTGTGCCGGTGTGTCTCGGTTTTGTGACTGTGCCGGTGCCGGTGTGTCTCGGCCCAGGACACACGGACAGCTGCCGAGGCTCCCCTGTGGCCATCTAGCTGATCAATGATCAGGCAGCATGTGCCAGGTGTCTGTAAGCAGAGGGGGGCCGCGGCGGCCGCGCAGAGGGACCGGGGCAGCAGCGCAGAGGGACCGGGGCAGCAGCGCAGAGGGACCGCGGCGGCCGCGCAGAGGGACCGGGGCAGCAGCGCAGATGGACTGTGGCGGCCGCGCGGTGGGACCGTGGGGGCCGTGGCGGCCGCGTGGGTGTGGTGCGTGACTGTGACCTTGTGTGTGGCGCGTGTGCGACAATCCGTCGTGGTGTCCTGTGGCCCTGGCGCTGTTACGCCGTGCCGTGTCCGGTGCCCGGGCCACTACCGGATGCTCGCTTCAAATCCTGTTTGGACCTCATAGTTAGAAGTGCATCAGAACTGCTGTTCGTAGTAATTAAATTCGCTCCAGGTCCTTTGTGAACATCGAGGTATGCTTCAGAAGTGCTGTTCGTATGTTGAAAGTTCGCTCCACGTCGGGTCTGGACTTTTCTGCGCACTTCAGAACTGCTGTTCGTATGTCGGGAGTTCGCTCCGCGTTGTCTCTGGGCCTAGTTGACACAGTGTGGCCAAATTCAGAGAGTTAGGAGAAAGAAGGACACGATTATTTTATGTTGCCAGATGATATATCATGCAATTTGAAGTGCCAAAACTAAAGCACATTAAAATGATGGCATATTTGTGATTGTCATGTTTTTAGACCCGGACACCTTCAAGCCCACCATCACTTTGATCAAGCAAACATTTGTGTCATCCCTCCATTTCCCTTAAGATCTCTGAATTTGGCCACCATGAGTTGACACGTGCTTCACCGACTGCTGCTCCTGTGTCGTAAGAGGCACCAGGAACTATTACGGCGCTTTTTATGTTTGCCAGCGTACAATGGGTGGGCAGACACTTATGAGTAACCGGTCAAGCATGTTCTTTGGCGTGGCTGCACGTTTGCGATTTCCAGGCAGTTGTTCGCGAAAAATGTGACTGCTAAATCATTGTTCGATGTCAAGTCAAAAATAAGACGGCACTTGTCTTGTCTCACACATGTGGGTGGGTAGCGCCTGCTAGCTGGAAAGTGGACGGTGGCTTGGGATGATGTTTATCGTTTTGGGAAGGTGTATTAATGGCTATGCAGTAGCCTTTTTTACCTTATTAACTATAATTCAGCTACATTTAGCTAAGTGATGTTATTATTAACTGCAAGGTGTANTGAGTAAAAGAGACGAGTTTAAGACGTGACTATGGATCGGCTCGGCACATACACCACGCTGGTGATTGTCCACCGACTGTTCATCAGAACTGGAAAGACGGCTCGAATAGCTCCCGCGTGCTATATATAGCCTCTGGTTTGTAGGGTGCATGTCTGTGGTGGCAGTTTTGTTCTGAATACGGTATCTGCCAGTGCATCCTGTCCTGTGCTCGATTTCGTGAACTGTGATATGTTGAATAATGAACCGTTTTTGCTCGTTTGGCACACGCAAAGAGCTTATGGTGCAAAGAGCTTATGGTGACCCGTTGGATTACCTGTGTTTAGCCACGCGGGCCGGTTAGCAACATCGGCAAACTAATCCCTGGCGTTCGCGGGCGTTTGGTCGTGATGGGGACCTCATTCTCTGTGTTTGCATCGTCACGGTTGCACTCTGCCTGCCATGAAGAGATCCGTTTCCACCGGAAATCCGCCTGGCAGTACTTTTCGTTCGCTGCTTCGTTTCGTTCAACAGCGATGCTGCCTGATTGCCGCCCACTTAATATTTTACATAAGCATGGGATCGGATCTCAATTCTCAGCTGACCAAATGGTCAAAAGTTTATCCGAATTCTGAACGTCGTGCACGATTCTGTCCGATTCCATTGATTGGTATGGTTATACACGCATTTCACTTTCGCTATTTCTCGGGTCGGTCGTTTGGAAACGGAGCCAACGATAATATCCGGGAGGCAGCGATCTGAAGTGGCGAACACCTCGGCTCGCTACCCGGCCTTTCCAGCCTTAACGCCCAGCGGCGAGGTTGGAGCGCTCAGCCGCCCACCCCTTGCCTTGGGCGGCGCGCCTCCCCGCCTGGTAACTTTCCTGCTTCGCTGGCGTCACTGCTCTATTGGCCGCATTGTGTTTGATCGGAGACCGTCTCGGCGCAGCCTCGCTCCGCCGATCGCCGCCGTTGTGGCCGTCTGGATCACGGCCGGACAAAGGACAGCAGGCTGAGAGACAACGGATATCGGACCACCGGACAACGGACAACGGACAACAGACAGCGGACAACGGACCAGTGGAACTCATACATCGGACAACAGACCGACGGACAACGGGCATCAGAGAACGGGCAACGGAGAAGGGACGACCAGACAACGAACAGTTGACTACGAACAAGGAATCACGGACCACCGGACAACGGACAACGGGCACTGATCTCGGGTGCGGATCCAGGATTTCGGTCAGGGGGATATGAAAAAAGTTGGGCGCGCTATGGGGGCGACCCGGCTCAGGGGGGGGGGAGGCTAAGCACCCCGGCCCCTGATCTGAGCGTCCCGAGCGCATCAGTCGGTCCTCAGCGTGTCACGCTGTGCTCTCAACACTGGTGGTCCATCCAGCGACGGATCACCGGCGCGTCCGCTGGCCGTGTGGTCGGGAGTGACGGCCTACGGTGGTCACGGTTTATTTGCCTCCCGACGACGGATTGTTCATAAACCTCGCCTTGGCTTCAGCCATATGAAGAGCGGCTGGCTGTACCGAGCGGTGACCCGGTCAGAGTCGCACCTTTAGCGTGGCTGTGAGTGGGTTCAGCATTGTCCATGTCGCATATCAACAGTTCATCGCGGAAAAATACTGAGCCTTCACTAATCAGCAATTGTGATCTATCCATGAGTATGACAAATATGGACTTACTGTCATCATTACTGAGTACTGCAATCCACTGGGTACTTACTGTCATCATTGTCGGTACCTAACTATATAACTTATTACTTGCCATTCGCTCGCTGTGCTGTGAGAAGTGTCACATCAATCTGACAGTATCCAGCACATGTGTGACAGATGACAGCCAGCCAATGAACTGCAAGGCAGTAGGCTGTGACTGCAGTGCTGTGCCGACAATAGACTGTTACTTGGAGCCGACAATGTGTGCTCTCGATCTGTTACGCGTTACCCCCGGCTGCAGCGAACCATCTCAGCAGCTGGACCTGTGTCAGCTGGCAGACGTCCCCGTCAAGGCGACCGAATCCTCCCCCAATGACATCAGCAGCGCTCCAGTCGACTGCAGCGCGCTCAGCTCAGCAGCTTCCTGCTCTCGGAAGCTGCCCACCGTTTCTCTGAAGGCAGGCGATGTGCCGGCCGGCCGGGGGTGGGCGTTGGACTCCTCCGGCCGCCTCGGGGCTCGGGGTGTCTGAGGGCCGGCGGCGGCGGCGGCTGCCGCTGGCTGCCGGCCAGACGGCCCGCTCGGTCCTGGCACCGTACCAGTTTCCGGCCGGTCGTCGGCGCCGACGGAGCGCTGGTCAGCGTCGCGTCGGCGCCGACGGCTGCCGCACCTGCCACGCGGGGGTCACGGACCGCCAGAAGTGTGGTCAGGTGCAGGGCTGAGGTGTAGTCAGGTGCAGGGCTGAGGTGTAGTCGGGTGCAGGACTTAGGTGTAGTCAGGTGCAGGACTGAGGTGTAGTCAGGTGCAGGGCTGAGGTGTAGTCAGGTGCAGGGCTGGGGTGTAGTCGGTGCAGGGCCGAGGTGTAGTCAGGTGCAGGGCTGAGGTGTAGTCAGGTGCAGGGCCGAGGTGTAGTCAGGTGCAGGACTGTGGTGTAGCAGCGCCTCTGATAGGGTAGATATGGTGATGTGAAATAGGCGAGGTTGAAATTGGCTCTGGGATGGGCGAAGTTGATGATTCACATTAAGCCATGCCTAGGAACACCTTATGCCACGTGCATCATTGCACGATTAGATGAAATATGACAATGGGCGCCACATAACCATTGAGTTAAGGCGCCCTTAAGCCCAAATCATCATCATGAAATATGACACACCACATGGAATGGAGACATTTCTTTAGAGAGCTATTGGTGTCACAACGAGCGGCTTGTCAGTATTCGCACCTGCTTCTGAAATCGGAAATTCTGAAACCTTGGCCACAAAATGGTGCATCAGAATTAACACTGATTCGCTGTGAGGCAGGGTTTGTGTTTGAATTGAGGTGAACATCAGAGGCTACTGGACAGCTGTTAACTGAACTGAGTCGACAGGTGGTTGTGTGATAAAGCAATGTCTCCAGCCTAACCTGTCGGTTACTGAGCCGTGTTGTAGCACTGCTGTATAATGTAGATTCGTATATGCCCCTTCCCGTTCTCCCGTTTGTTCGAGAGTGATTGTTCTCCCTTCTGCCCTGTATGAGAGAATGACAGTTCGCCCCTTCCTCCCCCCTCCCCCCGAGCCCGGATCCATCGCGCTGCCTTTCGCTTGTCAGTTGGTCGGGGATTAATGGATGCGGCAATCATGGGACCAAAACACTCGCGGGACAAAATGTTCGCATGTAGATTCCTGTAGCGATCTGTAGTTACGAGCGAGCACGAAGCGCGAGCGAGTCCTCATTGAATACCGGATTTTTCTCACATATAAGCGGCCGANGTAAAATATGTTAAACCCTTATTTCTCATTTTGCACCATATATTTATATTGGAAGGTTAGCATTTGACCTGACATCAGGTTATCAAATATTTAGATACCGCCCTGAAACTTTCAAAACATATTTATTGGCATGTTTTCTCTTACATTTATTCCGTGTTTTTGTAATCCTCACGAAAATAAAAATATTGTATCATTTTGATAAAAATTTAAGAACAAAAAATGATTTAAAAATTCCAAATTTTAAAACTTCGAGATAGTCATCTGAAAGAACAATCAATTATCTATTGTTGTCTGTTTTCTCTAACACTTCCCTTTAAAACACAACTCTCCACGAGTGCTTAACTATGCAAAGATTTTGTGTCAAAACGGCCAAGTATGCCCCACTAAAAACTGTCTTGGACCCCCTCCTAATGATGTAATTTGGGAAAAAGCACACTTTTCGATGCGCAATGAAATGTTAGGAAAAGTCAGCAAATTTGGAGATTCTGGGTTAAGTTATGCATGAACTGTACGCGGAAAACCTCAAGGGGGATTGGCCCCCCGACAATAATAGGGTTAAGCAGATTTCACTTTTTGTGGTGCTAAAATACTAGAATGCATGTATTTCATGCTTTACAACTCCCACAGTCAATGTCATTGGTGTACGATTTACATGTGGTGATCAGACATGTGCCAAGATAAAAAACATCTGGGATCCCAGGATATCTAAAATCCAATATCCGGGATATTGTTGGATCCTGGATCATGCAGCATCATTTTGTATTGGGATCCTGTGAATCTTGGATCGTGGAAAACTATTTTTACTGGATCCTATGGATCTTAGATCCTGGAGAATAGCAAAATTGTGGGATTCTGTGGATCCTGGATCCTGGAAAATTAGTTTGTCATGGGATCTTGTGGATCTTGGATCTGGTTTTGCCTGGTCACATGTCTGCTGGACAGCATCATCTGATCAGAGTCTACGAGCCCGGATCAGGAACTGTTGAGGCAACTGGATACATCCGTCCCGCGAAAAATGATGGAGGGGCTGGCAAAGCGCGTGCGCCTGGCAAAACGCCTGGGCGCAGAGGATCTTATCCACTGATGAGAACCAAGTAACAAATGTGAAATGTATGTAAGTATATGGATGCCAAGTTTTGCATTCCTGAACTAAAATATATGGTATCTGCAGAGTGCAGACGATTGATTTTTGTCCAATTCCATAGTGATCACCCGTTAGGTTAAAGGAATATTTCTACCTTAACATTAGTTCTGAGCTGAGAAAGTCAAGCTAGTGGCTATGTAGTGAAATTTAGGAAGGTAGCATTTAAAACAAACGCAGTTACCAGGTCTTGGAGAAATTCAAGTTTGATTTGTAAGATTTTGGCCTGAGTAAGGGCCAACCTTCGTCGCTAGTTTTGTTTGGTCACTGCCATATGTACTGTATAGTTACAAGTTCCTTCCTTTTTAGTTTCTACAAACTCATCTAATTTCACTTCTGTGTACACGAATGACTGATATAGGGGGCCATGTGGTACCTACCTAGGTAGGTGCCACAATTGTTCCCTTAAATCGGTCCTTCATGCACACAGAAGTGAAATTAGATAAGTCTTAGAAACTAAAAAGGGATCATACCTACATATTAAACAGATTGTATGTGCAATGTACATACATACCTATTAACCTGCGCACTACGGGGATGGGGGGTGAACACCCACCCCCCTGTGGTTTTATCGAGATTTCTAAAAAAGGCAGTGATCTTTTCATTGGCCATTGGTTCTTTCCACACATTGTATTGAAATTTGAGTTTCGTGTCGGATCAGGTCAGGTCATCAGGTCAGGTCAAGTGACCCTACCTCCAAGTTTGTTGTCAGGCCATGACCACAGTTTCTGAGGGATTGATATCATACTTAAAGGATGGCATGAAGCCATCAGTATACATACAAGTTGTGTATCTCGGAATTTCGATATCGGTGACCTGAGGTTGGGTAAATTTTGTGACCTCTCTCAATGAAGAAATATTAAAATGCTCCCTATTTCAAGAATATCAGTCCAATTCCATCTGGATAGTGTTATCTCATAGAACATTCTTGATGATTCAAGTGCAAATTTTGTCTAAGGACCCATACGGAATCATCTGCGGTCTTCCGAGGTCACCAACACTTTGTCGTCAATAACTATCTACATCATGAAGATAGAGAAGTGAAACTCACAGGTCTCGTCGAGACACGTCTCCTAAAATGCAGCTAGACTTTTTGGTCACCACGGAACTCTTGCTCTGTGGTATTTATAAGACCAACAGACAACGGATGAATATATTTAAAAGATGCCTGACGAGAAAAACACGATGGCGTAAAGAGTATTGTGTTATCTTAGTTAGGTAAAACGAATTTGCGAAAAACTTGTTTACAAAATAACCTCATTTTTTTACTTCTATGACCTCTACAGCCTAAACTTTATATTGACCTGAGCTCAAACTTGAAGAGATGTTGTCGATTATCAATTTCCGGAGCTTTCGGACACTTGCTTCCGTTTGCTCCTGAGGTACATGGGGTTTCTGGAGCGAAGTCTAAAAAACTGGACATTTGACGTTTGATGACCTATGGTGAACTTAACTTTGACCTGAGTTAAAGCAATTTTTAGAGTTTCAAAATTATTTTGACGACGTTTCGAACACGATTTTTTGTTTTGGCTTGCGTTTCATAGGAGCCGAGTTAGAAGGGGGTGCTCAAACACCCCCCAGAAGGGCGTGCAAAATCCTGAGGCCCAGTGGGCCATGGGTCAAAGGCGGATCCAGGGGGGCCAACAAGGCCACGCTCCCCCCCCTAACACCGTTAAAGGGGGGTTAAACTATGTTTTTCTCCCCTTTCCCCCCAAAAACGGGGGAGAAAAAATGAAAAATTATCGTAAAAATTGCCTTTGCAGCAGTCAAAATTCAGCTAACCACAGCAAAAATGCAAAATTTCGCGCCGCTTCGCGGCATGACACAAGTTTCCCAATTGTTAACACAAATTATCGTAAAATTGCCTTGCACGGCAGTCAAAATCCAGCTAATCCACAGCCAAAAGTGGTAAATTTTGTTATCGCTTCGCTGGCACTGACACAAAGTTTTCCCCAATTGCTTACATAAATTTGGAAAAAAGGGAAAATTAAATTACATTAAATTTCTTGCAGAGGCTCTACTTGCGGGTAATTGCTGGCACCAGGGCCCAACTCCTTCATTAAAATATTTTAACTTTCAAAGCGGGCTACATGTTTAACTAGTCTGCTGTAGTTGCGAAAAAAGACCCAGAATTGCGAAACACAAAGAGCGGACATCGGCACCCGGAAGCTGCTCCAATGGTGCCCAACTTGCTGGACTGAAGAGCTAACAGTGGGACCAGGTCAGAACCATCTCCCGGAGCCGTCTCTTTCCAGGCTTCTCCAGATCCGCAGCGACCATTTATGTGCGGAAAAGTCGTTGTGCCGCCTCTTGCTGTTTTCAAACCATTTGCTCTGTTACCAGTTGTTTGTTACAGTTTGATACACATGTAAACAGTTGTTATTATGATATGTACCATTGAGCACTGACTTCCACCGGTCATCGTGATTTACTATCCGAAGAATATGTATATGAAAAACTGCCTTTATTTAAAGATTTTGCATCATACCGAGATGTAGGGGAATAACCAGGAATAGGGGCTACCCGAGGCCTGGCTCCGCTCACGGTCTGGTTCCAGTATTAAAAACAATTCCACGACCTAAAAATAAAATTTTCGCGCCGCTTTGCGGCGTCACATTAGTGGCCATGTCGTCATAACGAAGCCATTGCTATCGTCTTCGGTTCGTTGTAACGGTGAATTTAATTACTAGCATGTTTAGCTTCTTATTCTTTATAAGGCCTACGGCCTATTTTGCTGGGTTTTATCAGGCAAAGCCGTACAAAATTTCGCGCCGCTTCGCGGCGCGTATATGCAGCTATGCAATGCAAATGCAGCTAAATAACATGAAAATTCACATTTCAAATGCTTCAAAGGATTGAATAAAAGCATACAAATAAGGTGGATTTTTTCGTCATCTTAGCCGATCCCCTCAAGTAAAAATATCGGCGACGCCTCTGGGTACTGCTGACAAATGACATGATTTTGTAGTACAGTTAATAAGAAGAAAGAGTTCGTATTCAGACTGATTTATTCGTCACTTTCACGATATATTGTCCAGATTAGATAGCACTCACACACACAAGCTCAGTCTTTCCACTCGTCCGCACAACTCGGCGGCTCGTTCCAGTCTCCCTCTCTCTGTGGCGACGCTCTCGGCCGGCCGCGGCCGGTGACGTTTTCATGACGTCACAACACATGATACATGACGAGTACACGTGAGCAACCGTCGTATAGCAGCTAATACCAAATAAAGCAAAGGAGGATCCCAGCCGCGTCGTTACTAACTTTGTTACATTTTGCTCAGTGTAAGGCAATTTGGAACAAGACAAACTGCAAGCTGACATTTTGCGATATCCCAAAAGGTCGAAAATCTGAAAGTAATAATAGTAATAAAATCATTAAAACCCTGAGATTGCAAAATAAATTGGCCCAAATCCGGGGAGAAATTCGAAATTGGGAGTAGGTAAGGTTCGCTCAAAATGGTTCCCCCCCTCCCCAAAGACGGCCGGCTGGATCCGCCCTTGGCGTGGGTTGAGACATAGACCTTGAGGGTCTGGTTTGTTTTGAATTTCTAGATTATGTTTTTGTTTTTGTTTCAATTGTCGTATTGTTGGAAAGCGCTTATTTTCAAAACCATTGCTAATAAATGACTTGTTTGTGTTCAAGTCGCATTAAGTTTGTGAAAACAAAATGCCTTATTTCTTGAATACTTGCGTATTTTGACCTTAAGCCCTATAAATAAAGAATGTAGATTGTATAACAGGACCCGCCCCCCCTGTCCCGGCGGGGTCGCAAATGTGCGACTGCACGAACGGACTGGTGCAGATGTCACTATCAAAAATTGTGTTATGAAGATCGCCTGTTGAGCTCCTGTGAGGAGAATAAGACGCGGAACACTACATCGGAGAAACAAGAAGAAATGTTGTCCTCAGATTTAACGAGCAGCTCCGAGAACGCGCGGCACCAAGACTTCCAGACACTCTCTCGCGACCACATGACAGCCTGGTCACCCAGCCAACAGACGAGGAAAAACTCGACCAACAGCTTTAGAATAAGCAGTCTAAAAGGGTGCGAAGACGGCCCCAAACAGGAAATCGCAGAGTCGATGTTCATTCGCGACCGCAGGACACCGCTCGAACACACAGACGACATCGTGGCCATCATTTAAAAACGACGCGCGGGCAGTCGACCGACAACCGCGACAGGTGGCGCTGCCATCCAACTGCCATCTCGGGAGCCACCTGGTGTCGACTCACAGAAACTTCAGTCGGTTTCCCGCCGCGGTGCTTTGTGGTGGTTCTCCCTCTCCCTCCTTCCCATACCCCACCCTACCCCTCCACACCTGAAGATGGCCTAAGGCCGAAAATTCGTGACACCTACCTTACATCGCCTTTTGCTCTACGTCTTCTCAAGGTCTGTTATACAATCTACATTCTTTATGTATAGGGCTTAAGGTCAAAATACGCAAGTATTCAAGAAATAAGTTAAAACATGCCCTACATCCAAGAGGCCTTCCGGCAACTAAATAAAACATAATGCCATATCATTTGGCAGCTAAAAATATTTCTCTATTGCTCAATAATTACGTCATCACCTCATTTTTTACAGTGAGGGTCATTTTTGTGAGAAAAAAAATCGTCGTTTTAAACAGCATATACTTTATATTGTTTACCACAGCCAGCGTATATTTGACTTTTCAGAAAGGATAGAGCATCCCTTTAACTTTGCATTTCGTCTTTTCTTAATTATTTGTAATTAACTATAACATGAGGTTAGGCTATACTTTTATATATTCGCTTATAATTTTTTTTAAAGAAGTTGTTAATGCAACTATGAATTAATCCATTGTGACCCAATAATAGTTGAAGCATCACACAAAAGGGGTCTCTAGAACTGTTATTTGTTATCCAAAACTAATTCAAGTAATTTATTTTTCCAAAGAATGTGTAGAAATAAAGCATACTGACTGAGTAATTGTACTCTTTCTTCTGACATTGACCGCTGCTCGTGTGGACACTTGGCAGTTCATTGCAGCTGCTTGTCTCTGTGTCAGTAGGTACTCACTGGGTCACCGTTCGGCCGCCGGCGGCGGTGTGTCACATTTGCACCTCCCGTCATCGGTGCAGCGTCATCGCCCCACCCTCCGTCATCAGTGCAGCGCCTCCGGGCGTCGGCCACGCTAGCGAACGGCGCCACATTTCACCCCTCGGCGTCGCCGGCGTCGCGACACCTGGACCTTGGGTGACGCTAACGGGGGCCGCAGGCGACGCATACATCTCACCATGGCCCGGCGAAACGACACAGCCGAAATCCGCTGCCACCACTGTCGGCGATAGATGGCACGTTCTTTGTGTGGTTTCGCACGGCGGATGGCGCTCACCGACCGCCCGGTGAAATTCGCCAAATGTCGGAGTTTTGTCATCGATCGCCGGGTCGCTTCCGACGGCAAGAAGACGGTTGATTATTCGTTGGGGAGGAAGCAGAGCGCGGCAACAGTCTTTGGAAGCAGTGAAGAGCTATTGTCTTTGATAAAGGCTAATAAACGGTTTTACTATATCGATATGTGTAAGCATCTTGTAAAGCTAAGTGTGTTTACTTCTTCCTTTTGGTAGAATCGGTGAGCAATGTTAGAGGGATAGAGAATTGTACGGGATCTCCTCCCACTTTGGTGAGACATACTAGCATTTGGAGGTGGTGATGGTGATTTGGGTTTAAAAGCGCCATGACTACTTATGTCATTTGGAGATATCCATCATTGGATGTCGTAAGAATTATGCCTTTTATGACAGTTTCATGGTAAGACTCGGATTAAAGAGGAAAATATTCCATCTTTTCATTGTTTAGCAACTAGTTCTTAAGCTACCTTTATGGTATACTAAGAATATTTATGTGACAAATGTTAATCGAGTGAATGGAAGGCCTTATATTAATATAAAATTAATATTGGTTTTTAAATAATTCAGAAATAATTGGAAACGTCGGGTGTTTATTCGTTTTTTTAGTTTAAAATAAGTTTCAAAACATGAATTATTATATTAATATAAGGCCTTCCTTTCACTCGGTTAACCTTATGGTATACACATAGTGTGATCTTAATTTAAAAATGGAACACAATTATTTCCTTATTCGTTGTTGGAAGTTTGGGAAAGTTAAATAGAATGTGTGTACCTACCATGTAGTTATTTCCGAGTTAATTATCTGTGTTTTCCTTCCACTATTTTCAACACGGCATTCTATGATCAATTCAAAGTTCCGAATAAATCAAATAAAAAATAATAAAAATAGAAAATCACACCCACTAATTCCGTCGTCGTATGGGGCCAAGTTGATCCACAGAATTCATCACGGTTTTCTGAAATGTTTATTGGTTTATTATGTAAAAACGGCTCAGATATGTTGCATGTGTGCATTGTAATATTAATAGTATATCTATGATGGAAATTCATGATGAAAAATACAATTTATTTTCAAAAATTAACTGCGAGCACTAAATGAGTCACCGTCAAGGGCCAAACTCAACTGCAGGCTTCAATGTACTTTGTTAAAATGCTTGTTGATTGTTCATGCAAGTTTGGTACATATTTGCAATATATGTATAATGCAGGAAACTGAATGCATACCTTCAAGTTCAATAACAATGTGCAGGAAGGCTAACTTTAGCTCTGACATTGAATTTATTACCGAGCACTGGCTGAGAACCGACCGCTGCAGTTGGCTTCTTTCAGATGGATTAGATTGCTTTATTTTCCTTTGAAATATTTGTCGGCTATGTTTAATTTTCAAGTTTTCTGGCTTCAACTTGACCGTTATTGGCTGGGGTGATTTGACGCCCACCCTCAGGTGATTTATCCGAATAGCTAAGCAAGAGCGGAAATAAATGCTTAACTCTGGGTACCTTCTCGCACTCAATTTTACGTTCTTCGTCCAGAAAAAAAAATATGTTTTAAAAAAATATCAAATTTAGTGACGTCATTACACACCAGATTGACGCAAAAGTCAACTAATTTTAACAGGTCGTACACAGTCAATTTATGAAAGAAAACGCAATACAAAACGTCAAAAGATATTAAATCTCAAAGGCTAGAAAATGTCTGGACTCGGGTTCATAAAGTATTGTTTTTGACCCATACATTACCAAAGAAGCGATTTGTAGGGGAACAAAACAAAAGTATATTGTTTTGATATTTGCAAAAGCTGGAATATATTTAAGAGAACCACACATGGATAATATCCTAACCAAATTCCAAAACAATATATTAATTTTTGACTGACTGATGGCTCCAAATGTATGAGTACCTAATGACGTTATTTTGTGAAAGAACGCCTTTTGGCTGTTTTGACCATGTTCAAAAAATTGAATACCACTACATTATTTATGAGAAAACAAATGGTTAAGAAACATGCCATTTATATTTATAATTTTTAAATTTGAAATTGTGATATTACATGACCTAAAATTTACCTTAAATGGGATCAAGAGTGCAAATGGCTACTACTATCGAATCATACGTGTCAAATGAGACATAAAACATGTGTTGCATAACTTCTTGCTAAAAGTGACCTTTTTTACCTGATCTTGACCTTGACCTTTGCTTACAGTTTCACCTTTGCTTGTACGGGAGTTGCACCATACCATTGAGAGCACTTTGTGCGATACAATTCGCAAGCTGGGGCTTTCGATGGAAAGTATGGCCAGCAAACTCAAATATATCAATTTTATACTTGACCTGACTGTGACCTGACATATGACCTTATGTGTACAAATGTATCGTATGCTTTAGCTGCGTCATATTAAGAGCTTTCGATTGCTGCCTTGCGTGTCTTGCTGCGGCTATTGGTTCGGAAGATAACGAGGGGACGAAAAACGCTCCTCCCAGCCAATGGCGTTCGGCTGAGACCCCAGCCAATGCCGAATTAAGGCTTCATAGTTGAAGTTTGGACTCATTCTGCCTTCCATATACGTTAATCTGAATAAAAGAAAACGTATCTATAAGTTCATGATAACGAAATGACACGGCTCATTCTGCAAACTTGCTGAGGGTAAACCAAGGCACTAATGCACGCAAGCGTTACACAATGGGTGCCAGCTGCCAAAGCGGGCGGTGAAACATCTCTCTCCGCAAGCGAGGATGCCGCTCCGCTGGCTGGCTCGTCAACCCTGCCGCCGCCGACTGTTTTCACGCTCATTACCCGTCCATAGTTACCAGCTACCGTTACACCAAATTGACAGGGAACTTTCTCGCTAGCCAAGTGCCCATCTTCACCAGAAATTATTTGCATATTCAATAGTGTCCCAGGGCGGCCGAGAAACGCAACTTTGTCAGAAGTTACGGAGACAGCCTCAGGGCAGTTGGGCGGCTGGCGTGCTCCGGTGACGGCTTGTTATGAGGGTAGCGGGAATTACGGTATGGCCATGATACTCGATAGGCGTATCGGAACAGCTGTGCCGACTTCCTTATAAGGGTAGAGGTATTAAGATAAGGGTAGATGTGTCAGCGATAGCGTTCCAGTGCCGTGAATAAAACAGCATATTCCACGAGAAATTGACAGAAATGGCAAAAAGACACCATTATCAGTTTTGGTCACTGCTTTTGACCAAAAACTAGTACTATGTATGGTAATCTTTGGAGCTGAAACGACCTAGGAAAGTTGTACGGTCAACCAAGCAGTGGTGCAGAAGATCATTAGCCTTAGGCAAGGTCACGGTGCAGGTTAATATTTGTCCACCCATATCGCCAGAAACTTATGATACAATATAATTTTGTCATATATAATTTGAATGCCTATGAGTTACTGTATATGATGGTGCTGTTAGCTTTTTAACCTTTTAGAAATTGCAAATATTAATTTTTGCTGAAATTGTTATATGGCGACACCTAGTACATTACACTTATAACTTAAACCATGCCAATTTATCCACTAGTGATCAATTATCTTCCTATATAAAGGAAAACAAAATCATGTGCCCTCTATCCAAAAAGTAGCTTGGTCAATTTTTGATTCACTTACCCCGCGCTTGACCGGGATCTCAGTCGAACACGCGTCATCTACAATATCTCCTGAACCACTGCTGGGATCGCGGTAAAACTTTCACAGCCTGCTCCAGCTCCCCAGATTACCCCCGCCCCCCGTACTTACTAATTTTAGTTTAACTCGGTGGCATGAGGGACTTGGTCGATATATCGTGGAATGCCAGCGTTAGGTCTCAGAGCCAAGCTCCGCATTAGATCGCAGAGTGGTAGGTTGTACCGCAGCACAGGGTTACATCAGAGAGTGGTAGGCTGTACCGCAGCACAGGATTGGATCGGATAGTGGTAGGCTGTACCGCAACACAGGATTGGATCGCAGAGTGGTAGGCTGTACCGCAACACAGTATTGGATCGCAGAGTGGTAAGCTGTACCGTAGTACAGGCTTGTGCTGCGGTTCAGTCTAGCTGCCCGCGATGTTCAAAATAATAATAAGACTCGAACAGAAATCCTCAGTGAAAGAGCCCACTGACTGCAGTCCTTTAAATGTTACTGAGTATCGATTCGCAGAGGTGAAGTCAAAGCTAATACGTGCCCAGCCATTGCTGGCCTCCCCGTTTGTTCGGTTGTACAAGCGTGCCGCGTATGTTGTGTTGTGATCTGTAGCCTGTACTGCTTTCTTCATCATCATAGGCTGCTTGACTATATTGTTGCGTCTGTCGTAGATCAGGTGAAAGTTTGACAATATTTAGAGATGTAGTAAACGATGGTTTAAAAAATGTTGAACCAGGGATTGTCATGGATCGGGTGCACCCATGGGTGCCCACCCAATTCTGCCGATTGTCTGGGTTGGGTATGCATTTTTTTTTACTTTTCATGGGTGCTGGATGAGCGAGCATGGGTATGGTGATTTATGAGATAATGTCGCTTAAGCGTTATTGTATGTACTTGACAACCAGATATTTAACCAGGTAAATATATGAATAACTGATATGGGACACTTAAACAATGGACTTATACAATTATATGGCAACACTAAATCGTTGTAAGTAATAGTGGAGTAAGATTTAACAAAAATATGCCCGATCCAAAGTCTAATCCAATATGATATTGTTGACCGAAAAGTGTTAAATAAGTCCAAATCAACAGCAACACACAGGTGTGTGACATTATTTCCGTTAATAGTATGCAATTCAATATGCTAGGATAATGGTTACAAAAATTGTGAAAATAAATATATACCTGATTTGAATGGGCCCCAATGAGCATTGGCCTCAATATTATGAATTGTAATGGGTCTGGGCTTGGTGTTCATGGGCTTCGGATGAGCTAGGCTTGGGGTTCAGGCACCCATGAAAATATATGGTTGAAACACATATTATCATATGTCTAAGTACGTTTTTACCATTAGTGCTAACTGCGAGCGTGTGGTAAAAAGGCTTTTAGCTTTTATACAAATGGGAATCGATGTTAAGTCAATTGTTCAAAGCTTTCGGCCCACTGGGCATTTACCTTTTTCACGCAGTTTCCAAAATGGAGGTTCGTAAAATAATTACCACATACCGAGCAATGTAAAAAGCATTAGCGCGCATGCGTAGTGTGGTATTTTCCGCATTATCCACTGGTATACCGCACCGCAGCGACATATGGTCAAGACTGGAGTTACCAAACTCTGCTGTGTAAGTAGATATTTGGGATTTCGACGTTTTCAAAACTACTGCACGAGCGCAGCGAGTGCAGTAATAAAAAACGCCTCGATCACAAATATATAAATAGCAGCTAGCATCATTATGTAATGCTTAATACCACACTTAGGCCGATATCATTGTTTTAGGACCTCGATCGTTGTTGGATTTTCCATCCTCGACCTTCGGTCTCGGGCGGAAAATCCAACAACGACCTCGGTCCCAACTTAACTATTGATCGGCCCGTGTGGTATTTTATAAAACTATATTGGCGGATCCAGAACGGTGGTTTGGGAGGACATGGTTGGTTTGGGGGTACACGGGTGGTTTGGGAGGACACGGGTGGTTTGGGCCGCCCAATTCCACAAAATGATCACACAATTTTGTAAGCTCATCGAATTTCGCATGCTTATGCATTAAAATTTAATTTGAAATACACTTTCCTTTTTAAAAGTTGCTTAGATTTTCTTCTATATCAGGATATGTGTCGATATTGCTCTGATTTCAGACGTTTTTTGGGGGGCGCCATGGCCACTTTAAATCCCCCCTGTATCAACTAGAGTAAAACAATCAACACGCTTAGGTTGTATAAATATGTTCACTCTTAACGGGATTGTTGATGTTGAATGCATTACGGTAAATCGTATCAAATTACTGACAGTATATACACATTTTAAACACCTGCACATTATACGACGTATGTGTTCTGTGTTTATTTTCAGACAGGGACGCAGACCAGCGGAGCAAATGTTGAGTGTCAATGAATGTGATGCATATTTCTACATTTTACTCCAGTCTGAGCATTTCCTTTGTCCATGATACCATTGGGACGAATACCATGAAAGGCGGAACTGAGCACTATTGTGCGGTCAGCTTCTCTTGAGCTGCCAGATCAGAACGTGGGCCGCCCCAGCTCTGTTGGCTGGCAGCTTTTGGCGCGCCAGCTCAACTGGTCAGACGGCTGTCGCCGGAGGAGAGTGCCCGCGAGAAGACGCCTGGCAGGTGCCGATTAGAGATGTCACTTTTCAGGCTTGTGGCTACCCGACCCGACCCGAAAACTCCTTTCAACTACTCACGAATGCCCGCATGACCGTATAGGCTGCCAGCTACCCGCAAGTTCCCACAAATACAATTTGTCGTCATTCATTATATCTGCCATTTAATAGCTCATTTGTCAATGCTGAACTGTTTTGTGTTGATCTCTACTCACTAGCTGAGGTGCCTATATTTGTTCAAGCATCCCAATTCTTATCAAAAGCTATGTTTTTTTCAATTGATTAAAATTATGCTTCTCGCCAACTACCCACTTCATTCAAATCAAACTACCCACGTGGGTAGTAACTACCCGCATCTGGTGGGTAAGTGGGTAGGAAAGTGGCACCTCTAGTGCCGATGTCCGATATCAAGGAAGAACATGGGAGAAACATGGGCGTAACGACCACTGGGTACACTGGGTACACTGTACCCAGTAAAATTCAAAATCCCAATTTTTACTGGGTACCTACTGTAACCAGAAAAAATAAAACTTCAACATGTATATATTTAAGTTCAAATGTGCCGATAACTCAATAGGGATGCAAAAGTAAAAACAAAAGTAATACAACATTTGTGTTCCTTAAACATAAAATCAAATATCAACGCAACCGTTAAATTTAGAAACAACCAAACGTAGGTGCGTTCACTTTGTATTGATATAGAATGTGCTGGATGGAAAAGAAATAAAAGGCTGTTAATGATTAAGAATAATATAGGAAGAGAGGCTCTTGACAAACAACTATGCATAACCTTCTGTGCTAGATCTGCAGAAGTTTGTTATTGGGTACCTTAATAAAGGGAAATAATTACATTTTGATTTGTGTTAACAACAATTTCTTCAGCTACTGTTATGACTTATGGTGAACAAAGTATGTGATCTAAATTTAATGGAAGCGTGTGAACTCTTTTGGATTGCCAAATATATTTGTATTGCGGTAAGAAGCTATTGGTGTGATTATTGGATACGATTAAATTCACGTCTGGAGCCCCTTTAGTCGAAATTTGTATATATTCTGTTTTGCATATTGTTTTGTTTCGATATCAATTAACGATCGCCACACCAAGCACACAGTAAAGAAGAAGTTATCTATGATGGCGCACCTAAGAAAATAAACTCCCCATACGAACAATGTTAAAAGGTCACCGAGGAGGCTCTGTTCGGCAGCTGCTATCAGCGCGCACGAGCTGTTTGCTATTGGCCAGCGCTAACGATATATGCTAGTGGTGTAATCGTTAGGTCAATGCTTCTTGTAGCGAAAGCCTCTCTGGCGCCTGACAATAATCATGTGATTCCCTACTGATTTTGGCGCCTTGGAATATCCCAGCAACTAAAGTGAATCTGAAGAAATTAGTAATGGCTAAATTTATATAAATCGGTTCCATACACTAGTGTCAACAACTCCACATGAGCGATGTGAGTAGGCACACTCCATTCAAGAATGTAATAAATGTATCCCCTGTTCAAATTTGGAAGATTGGACAAATTAAAAAAGTACATACACTTCTTCGGAGTTCATGATCGGTGCTTTCCCTCCATTTTCAAAACACGACATATCTGGCGCTTTTGTATCATCTGTTCAACTTTGTTGCAGCACCTAGCAACAAATCGCATACACTGAATAATACATTGTAGGGGCCATGATAATCCGCCGAATGCATCACGGTTTTTTAAGATGTTAATTGGTTGGTTACGGAAAAACAGTTAAGATAAATGTTTCTCGAGTGCATTACAATAGCTGTTTTCACGATGGATTATTTTGCTCGAAATGTTTTAAAACACCTTAAGATGTTTTGAAATGTTTTAGTATGCAAATTTTAGTATACTTATTCTTCCCCTAACTACACAACGTTTGAAAGCGATTTTTGTCTTGAAATGTTTCTCAGAATTTGTAATATGTTGGTAAGAATATAGTAGGTATGTTACAAAATTGCTGTTTGGTGGTAATTAGCAATATAATCATGTATAGGTTAGCTGTGATGCCAGATCTTCACCTACTGAGACTTCTCAGAACATCTTGAAACATCTCGGTCTCGGGCACACTATTGGTCGCTCAACAAAGCAAACTCCCCTTGACTAATAATGGATTCGCCTCCAGCGATTCGTTTCTAGCGACTATTAATGCGGCATGCGAAGGCAGACCTGTGATCCATGACGCTACCAGATTGAGTAACTAATATGGCGGGATGCTTAACTGAACGAATCAACACTAGACGCATATGTTCTTTAGAAACGGACAATTTTGTATCATAATCTTGTAATGAGCTCAATTCATGTTTCCCATTTAAATCTTTGAATAATTAATAATATCGCCTAAAAATCAGGTAAACTTATTTTTCTTGGAATATATCGTATACTAAAACTTTCATACTAAAACATTTCAAAACATTGTGTGATGTTTTAAAACATTTCGCGCAAAATAATCTATCGTAAAAACGGCTAATGTATTAAATACCTGCATGTGGAACATGAGTGGGAAAACATTCTTTTTAATGAAACTAGAACACAAAATAGGTTGCCGTCCGATGCCAATCTAAATAGCCGATTTCAATGCACATTTTCAAATATTTGTTGATTTTTTCATAGAAGTTTGGTACATATTCGCAAAAGATAGAGTGCTTGAAGCATATCATATCCTTCATGATCAATAACAATGCATATGGGCAGGCTTATTTTAGCTCGGACGGTGAATTCGCTACTAAGGACTAGTGAGTGCCGACCGTAATAAACGTGGAACGCTGATCAACTTTAGCTTTAAATACGTTTCGGTAAGAATGCAGAATGCTTACATGCAAAATATTATCAATTTAGGGTAAGATGGGGCAAGATGATCCGCCGCTTTTGGCGGATCCAGGGGGTAACCAGGCCATGCCCCCCCCCCAATAGCCTCGAAGGGGGCCAACATGTTTTTTGCCCTCCCCAAAATGTCAACAATTTATCCTAAAAATTGCCTTTGCAGCAGTCAAAATCCAGCTATTTACAGTGAAAATCTGAAAAATGTAACGCCGCTTCGGGGCGCATGACATTTGATTATACATACAGTTTTGTTATTGATTATACAAA
>VOPJ01006634.1:60629-120829 GCA_014673585.1 Semibalanus balanoides | reverse complement strand
GTGTGTGTGTGTGTGTGTGTGTGTGTGTGTGTGTGTGTGTGTGTGTGTGTGTGTGTGTGTGTGTTATATTGTCTAACAAATGAGTCAAATGTAGTTTGCTTTCATGAAATTAAGAAATATAACATTTCCTCACAAAGCGTTTTTTATTTATTTATTTAGTCCAAACGTTTTGTATAGATGAATTTCCGAGGTCAGGCCCCACGTTAAGCAGAGCTTGTTGCGCAGGCCCTGACCCCACCACCCGTTCGTACAATTCCTGTTAGTCGGCAGAATTTAGACAAAAGCTGTACTATTGGTTCCGAAATAAGCGTCCCGCTGGGTTGGCCGGAAGAGCAGTTTAAGGGAGTATAGCGCATTGGGAAAATTATGAGAAATGATGGAGATGAGAGCCACTTATCTGAGCACTCCTCTACATCAATCCACATACTTTTTCCAAGTCGGTATATTCCCTTTAACTGCTGTGCCGGCCAACCCAGCGGGACGCTTATTTTGGAACCAATAGTACGTGCCCGACAAACCTGGACACGGTCCGCCCCGCTCACTGACGTCCTGACCTTCAGTGCGACCATTGCCACTGGCCGCAGGCCATCCCAGTTCCCAGTCAGGAGCAAATAGCAAGCGCCGAAGGAACTCGAACCCGGGCTGCACTACCGGGATAGGTCAGAAGTCCAGCGCTCTCCCACTGAGCTACAGGGGCGGACAAAAATATTATGACAGATCAGTTGGAGGCACAGTAAGGAAATGCCAAAAAATATAGCGCTCGGCTGTACCGAAGATCGTCACACCATTAGTCATTAGTTAATCCCTATAATATACCCACCAATTGATACAAAATATCACATTTAGTAACAACCGATGTCTTCCCCAGAGTTGGCAGGGGGTGGCAAAAAGTGTTTTTTTGCCACTGGTTTTTACCGGTTAAAACCGGCTGGCAAAAAACCCTAGTGGCAAAAAGTGGCAAAAAACTCAATGAGCCCAAACAAAGGCAAGAAACCAAATAGGGTTTGTTTCGTTCGTTTCCAAGTTACATGGAAAATAGCCGTATTTTGTACAATACATGTGTTTAAATGGCAGCGGACCCAATACTGACCATGCTGATGCAAGTTGCCTACTCTTAACGCAGGTACCCAACCCAGCTGCTCTGCCATCTTCCCATCATAACTGTTGACGTGCCTGTTCTTTAACACAAAACTATATAATTGTCTCTCTTGTGATGCAAACAGATTGTTTTATACATTGTATGGCTAAAATACATTCATCATTGGACTCCCCCCACACACACACACCAACAAATGACAAATCCATTGCTCAACCAGCATTGTCACTTGGACTAATGGGCGGTGTCCATACGGACTAATAGAGATGGCAACATTGGAAGACGTGAGAAGGCGGCGGGCTAGTGACTTGTGGGCAAGGATAGAACATAGAATAGAACAACATAGAACAAAGGATAGCACCGTCCGCATGGGGCGATGTCGCCGGGTTCAGACCGTTCAGACACCGCGGGTACCGTCCCAGGCAGGCGGCGGCGTCCCGGGCGGGTCGGTCACTATGACAACCGATAAGGGTGGACCAATCAGGCGTCAGGCCATAGTCACGTGGTCACCGGAGTCACGTGGGGCGACAGGGGTTGACGCAAGTTTTGATGGAAGCGCACACTTCTCAGCGCCGCTGAATGTGCATGCGCGTCGGCCGGTCGGCGAGAATATAGTGAAGTTATATCATGCCATGAATAACAAAGTAACTACCTATATTTTAAATAAATGTTCATTTACCCTTACCATTAGGCAAATGGTTATTAAAGTAATACAAATGACGTCTGAGCCATTGGAATGTGGCATCAGCACTATAACAGAAAGCAAATGGTTGGCTTCAACCATATTCAAATTTGAATGTACTTTCACCGTGAAATCAAACTCCAAATAACTCAATGCACCCCACCTGTGTAAGCTAGAAGAAAATGCAACCACAAAACACAAGTTCCAACAAAGAGGTCAGCTGCAAAGACTAAAAGTAGTCGCACATTCGCAACTTTGGCACAGCCCTCCGCCAACTGACAACGCAAACAAAGTGGTGGAGCCCGTTCACCAAGCCGCCACCCGGAAAACGCTTCAAAATCACCGGTTCATATATCCACCGACAGACGGCAGGCAGACGGCGTGAATAGCCAGCTGACTGCGCTTCAATTATCCAACGCTCTCTCCCTTTACTGCGCGTCTTCATGAGTTACGACCTATAACGGTCCACATGGACACCGCCCATAAGGCGTCACTGCCTACTGTTCGTCGTGGCCTTCCCTAGTTTTAAATATATATTTGTCTCAGCCAGCTCAGTTTCGGTTAAACAGCCCTTCTTGTCGTATAGTATTGGCACCACATAGTCTGCTGCGGCGCCCTTAAAGGGAGTGTGCCTACTCACATTGGTCATGTGGATTTGTTGACACTAGTCTGTAGAACATATTTTTTCCTGAATTTTAGCCATTGTTACTTCATTTCCCCAGCAATCACTTTAGGTTGCTGAGATATTCCAAAGTCGCCAATCACATACTGCAGTACTTGATTTCGATATTCGCCAGAAAGCTTTTGCAATTGCTCTTAAATTACAACGCTAGCATATATTTAGCTCTGGCCAATAAGAAAACAACTCGTGAAGCACTGATAACAAAGCTGCCGAAGCGATTCTCGATCACTGTAACAAACCCTATACATTGCTCATAAAGTTGTTTACGTCTTTAGTGCGCAATATAGTTAACATCTTCGGCTACTCTGTTTATAGTGACCATCGTTTATTGAGTTTTGAAACAAAACAAATGCAAAAAAGAATATAAGTAAAATTGAATAAATGGGCTCCAGACCTTGAATTTTATCGTAACCAATAATCAAAGCAAATAGTTTCTTACCGTAAGAAAAATATATTTGACATTTCAAAAGGTAGTGTTAGGCACACTCCCTTAAAGGGAATATAGACACCAATATAAAAATACCAAACCATGCCTCATAATATTGATATATTAATGAAAGCGAATAAAAAAAGACAAAAAAGACGACAGTTTCAGGCGTAGCCCATCCTCAGGTCTGATGAGACCTGAGAATGGGCTACGCCTGAAACTGTCGCCTTTTTGTCTTTTTTGATTCGCTTTCATTAATATATCAATATTATGAGGCTATGGTTTGTATTTTTTATATTTTACATTATGAGCCTAAAAAAGCGGTATACTACATAATTGGAATATAGCACCTTTAACATAAGTTTTTAACAGAGATAGCCAGATTGTCGGGTGTACTGAGAAACCTCTAAATCTGAAATTTTTCCTTCCAGAACGACCTAGTTGCTGAGTTTCAAAGCAAAAACCGTTAAGCATATTTGGGCATATTTTAAAACGGACAAGTTTCGTGACGTTTCGCATACGTCATAAGTAGTTACTCCACTGTGATTTTCACCGCACTTCGTTTTCGCTTTTTGAACCGTCCGCCACTGAAAGGTATCAACTTGGTCAATTTTGAAATGAATGTCAATTTTCTTTGTCAGTTTTCATTGGATTTCAATTTGAAAATGATGCAGACAATGGTCTTCAAAAGGCCCAACTGTTGATAGGTAGCCCGAACCGGTAGAGCTGCAATATTCTCCGCAAAAGAAGCATATGCAGAACTAACTAATGAATTTCACTCAAAGGGCAAATCACACAATGGACAAATTCACTCTGGTGTGGATATAGTTTTAAGTAACTATCATTGTCAATTGTTTTTTAGTAACTATCATTGTCAATTGTTAGTCGATTTCCTATTTGAAATTACTAAAAAGATTGCTTAGATTAAGACCTTAGTGCAAAACACTTAACACATTTGTTAATCGGTCCCAATCTTATTTGCGGAGTCGGAACCAGCGAAACGCAGTTGTTTCCGTGTACGTATCTGTTCATGGAGGCGACTTTTGCCATTCGAGCCTCCTTGTGACGTCACAAACTCATTTGGGATGGGTTGGGGGGGGACGGCCAAAAAAAAAAGGAATTTTTTGTTTTGTGACGTCACATTAAACATATTACTATTTATCAAATACAACACATTCTGACTTTTTTCGCAAAAATGAATGCCAGAACCGTAATCAGGGCATTCTTTTCCATCATTCTACATACTTTTCCCAAGGTGCTAAATTCCCTTTAAATCCAAATCATCGTCAGGTCAGTGAAAATAAGTAGGTAGACTAAGACTTCAATAATTAATATCTCTCAGAAGTAGCTGGACTAAGAAAGTATTGTTAATGCAATAATTGCAGTTCTACCATGGCATTGTAATTGGTATTATACTTGAAATGGTTCAACAATATAGGAATATTCCCTTCCTTCACAACAAAATGTATGAATAAAAGCAATAACAATTTCAGTTTTTGCCACATTTTGCCACTTTTTGCCGGTTTAAACAGGCAAGTGTCAAACAAACTTTTTGCCGGCAAAAAGTCCAGCCCTGGTCTTCCCCAAGACGCACTATACCTACCTAATAATAACTTCAATAATTAATATCTCAACGCTGCGTTGCGTCGCATCGCTCGTCGCCAAACTTTGTTTACTCAACAGCTGATTGTCTGCAGTGCTTTGTCAGCATAAATATAGTGCTCCACTTATACCCTTTATTCTTGGGGGACATTGAGGCATATAGCTTTCAATATATAATAATATATATAATATATATATATTATATATACATATATTATTATATATATTGATAATTATATATAATAGTATATATATACTAATATATAAGTATTCTAGTGACCGTACAGTCATAAGTCATACGTGACCGTACAGCTCAAAATCAGGATCAGGATACCTGACCACATGCAATGATATTTGGAATATGTGGTGTGTTTTTGTTTGATTGTGTGCTTGCTTGACTGTGTGTCTGTTTGTGATTTTGTTGGCTTTATATGTCACCATTGTTTTGAGTGCGCAAATAAAATATATTATTATTATTATAATATAGTATATATATATATATATAGTATATAATAGTATATAGTAGCTATATATATAATATATATTATATTAATTAAAAAGACGGTTAGAAAAAAGGACTACCCGCAGGATGCTTCCACTGGATCGGATCCTAAGGTCAAGGGCCTATCTGAAATTACGTACATCTGAAGTAAGTAGTAAGTAAGTAAGTAAGTAAGTGAGTGAGGATGTGAGTGAGTGAGTGACGTGAGTGAGTGAGTGACAGTGAGTGAGTGAGTGAGTGAGTGAGTGATGAGGTGATGTATGATGGTGAGTGAGTGGAGTGAGTGAGTGAGTGAGGTGAGTGGAGTGAGTGAGTGAGTGAGTGAGTGAGTGATGAGTGAGTGAGTGATGAGTGATGAGTGAGTGAGTGAGCTTTGAGTGAGTTGAGTGAGAGTGACGTGAGTGAGTGGAGTGACGTGAATTAGAGTAGTGAGTGACCTGAGTGAGTGAGTGGAGTGAGTGAGTGAGTGATAGTGGAGTGAGTGACGTGAGTGAGTTGAGTGAGTGAGTGAGTGAGTGATTGAGTGACGTGAGTGGGTGGAAGTGGGTGATGGGTGAGTGAGTGATGGAGTGAGGAGTCAGACGCAGATGTGAGTTGAGTGAGTGAGTATTGTATATATATATAGTATATCTATATATATATATAATATACTATATATATATATATATATAATATATATATATAATATATGGCCACCCCCTAAGTTACTCGGTTCATATTGCAACATTTTTTGGCTGAAAGAAAACCAAGATTACCATTTCGAAAGAGCGGGACAATTTTATTCGGCAATCATTAACATATCTCGACTAGCCAAACATTTGTGGCTACACGTCGTCCGAAACCAAATATGTTGTCGCCATCAAGGTGAAACGAAAATAAGTCGCACGGGGACTTGTATTACACTAAGTATTCTGCAATTGCCAACACAAAACGTGGAGACTCAGGCACTTCATTTGTGAAGATGAATTAAAAACATAGAACACATAAAAATTAAACATGGAGAAATTGTGTCACGACACAAGTTCACAGTCTGCGCTCAAAATGAGCTCCACCACTATGGACGCACGCTTGGAGACGCTTCGGAACGGCACTGACTGACGGCACTCGCTAACTGCCTCTGGGAAACCTATGTCCAGTAGGTCCTGAGCCGGTCCTTCAGCTCTTCGACGCCGTAGATCCTTTCTCATTTAAAAATAATTCGCTCAACTCCCCCCAGACGAAAAAATCAAGAAAATTCAAGTCAAGACTTTTAGTCGGCCAGGATTCCGGCTCAATGTAGCCGGGACATGATTCTCCCAAAAATTATCTGACGCTTCGAGCCGTGCAAGGCCGTATAAGAGGCCGTGTGACATGGTGTAACGGGCAACAATGTTAGGGGCAACAATGCATTTGCAAGGGGCAACAATACTTGCGCGTACCATAAACTGGTCAGTGGATCCTCTGATTCGAGGATATGATTTACGGTCGCTGGTATGGAAACTGGAAACTGGTATGGTATGGAAACTTAATGCTTCTAAATCCCGAAATCGTTTCACTAGAGTTTGTGACAAACTTTTTCTTTCGACATCGTGTAGCCACATATGAATAAATATCGATATATGTTTATGGTGGTCTTAACGCAAATTGTTTACTCTTTCGAATGGTATAAAGAAATAGAACATAGGGGTGCCATTTTTTATGAAACACCCTGTATACGACACGTTTGAATGTGGTGATGTACCAAAGTCAATCAAATTGTTGATAACATGCCCATATTAGGGCATCGCTCTGCCCACTTCAATCACCTTTTTGATCCATCAACTTTTTGATTGTCTCCCCTAGTTTGCCCAACTGAGCTGATATTCCGAAATTAGATAGCTGGCCAGCATGCATAGGTACTCAAAGGCGCAACCAAGGGGGGGGGCACACGGGCCCGTGCCCCCTTATGAAATGCGGGGCCCCTCTGATTTTTCGTTGATGTCCTTCTTGAATATTGCAAAAAAAAAGTTGTTAAAATATTTTCAAAAAACTATAATTTTGGCAAAATTACTTTAAAAAACATTTTCATTTTGTATATCATTATGGAACTCTTTCAAAAATCTGGTCTCGATGGTTTACTTTTTAATCAAAATATCGCCTGAAATGTAAGCAAAAATGAAAACAGAAATATGTCTAAAAGCTTGAAAATTAATCTAAACCAAGCTTTGTATATAGTTTTGCTCCAGTTTAGTTAACAATCGGGTTCAAATTTCGCATAAAAAAGTAGTAGCGATACCGTAATTTGGTCATTTATTTATTCATGGCATCAAAAATACTTTTTTTTATTTTAAGCTCAATATTCGATTGAAGGATCCTCCATGAAATAAATGTATGCCTCCCAACAGACGCAACTGTCTGTGTCCACCGGGGCTCTATGCAGATGTTATCCGTCAATCATTGCTGTGGTCGTTGTAATAATACATTCCAAACTTTAAGCCTTTTGCGGAACCCTAGAGCAACTCCCAATATGGATAAAATGATTACCGTTTAACTCACGAGGTCTCGGAGGACCACATTAGCCCTGATCACCAAACTTTTCACATTTGTTTTGTTTTTTTTGGTTCATTATTTATTGTATTATTGTTGTGATGGCTGCTTTGGTGAATTCGTTCGGATATTTTATTTAACATTGTGTATTTATAACCCATAATATAGGATTGCTTTTAAATAAGTAATGTTTCGTTCATAATAAATGTCTTCCAGGACTTAGCCTTTGGTCAAGGAGACTACTTTCTTTTGAAGATTTGCTGCGCTTCGAAGTTTGGCTGATTTGAAGTCGGATATGAATAGTTTTAATCGAAGGGACACAAATAAATTGCAGAATACAATAAATCGATTCAAAGCGACAAGTTCCTCTGATTCATTCCAGCATCCCGTCCTCGTATCCCGTATTCCGTTCCCGTATCCCATTTCCGTATCCCATTTCCATATCCCGTTTTCGGTATCACCGTTTCCGTATCCGTTTCCGTATCCCGTTTCCGTATCCCGTTTCCGTTATCCCGTTCCGTATCCGTTCCGTATCCCGTTTCCGTATCCCGTTTCACGTAATCCCATTTCCCGTTTCCCGTTATCCATTTCCGTATCCCTGTTTCCGGTAATCCGCGTTTCCAGTTACCATTTTCCCTTACGCCGTTTCCGTTACCCATTTCCGTTACCGTTTCCGTTACCCCGTTTCCGTTACCCTGCGTTTCCGTTACCGTTTTCCCGTTTCCACAATCCCGTTTGCCGTATCCCGTTTCCCGTATCCGCCGTTTTCCCGATATCCCGTTCCGTATCTGTTTCGTATCCCGGTTTCCGTACCCGTTTCCGTTATCCCGTTTCCGTATCCCGTTTCCGTATCCGTTCCGTATCATTCGTATCCCGTTTTGCCCGTATCCCCGTTCATGATCCCGTTCCAAGTATCCCGTTCCCTCGGTATCACGTTCCCGTATAACGTTCCGTATCACGTTTCCCGTATCACGTTCCTGTATCACGTTCCCGTATCACGTGTGCTGTCGCCGAATGCTGTTTGCCCATTAAATGGACGATAATGCTCAAGTCTTGCGGCGGTCGACCGTTCTTGGCTGCGCCATGGCATCGCAGACGCGAAAAAGCAGCAGGACAAGAAAGTGCTATCTGCTGGCCTGCGGTTTCGTGTCAGAAGTGCAATTTCAAAACCGTCTTCTGGCCCGACTGAATAATCCTATGCTGACAGCCGGATCCTAGGCTTTGTGTATGTGTTTTTGTGTGCATTGGGAGAGTAATACCATGTGTCCATGTCCCATGCCAGCGACATTTAACAGTTAACCTCACTTGGCACTGCAATGCCGCATGCAGCATGAAGTAGGAGGCCTTCATTTGGTCTGAAATATGCAGCTCTAACCCTCGTCATTGAAACGTCCCGAATGGAAGGTAGAATATCGATCTCATATGAAACTACGCATTTGAAAAAGTAACTGTGCTTATCGTATTTACCCAATGCATCTTCACTGAAAAATGCTCAGTACAGAGTGCAGCTCACGTAATCATTTGCAATGGCATGCGTTAAGTTTCATGCTTCTTTTATGGCTGACAAGTTATTTTCCGTTCTCCTTTTACATGATACAGGATCGCCACAACAAAAACCAGCACTGGGGTGTGGTGCCTCGTCCTCCCCGGGCCGGTCCTGCCCCCGGGCTAGGTATGTTAGTACTGTGTGCAGCTCTCCCTCCCTCGACCTATCCTGCCCCGGCTTTGGTGTTCTTGGTGCCGTGTGCAGACGTAAGTGACCGGGCCGGTTCTGCCCGGGCTCCTGGCCTAGGTGTGGTTAGCGTAACCCGTTGCAGACGTAAGTAAGCAGCTTTGTCACTTCGCGCGTCCAGATGGCGGGCGGTATTTCCAGGGGCGGGATGCCAAGTTCGTGGTTAGCTATTGCCTGCCAGCAAAGCAGCAATATGGTTTTGGCTAATGCGTTGAGTCCCAAAAAGAATTTAAAGTGTACAACCATAGGCTGTAATGAAGCCTCTCAGTAATGCGCTTTCTAATGAATAATAGTTGTATTTATCAACTCTTCGAAATAACGCCTTATTAGAGCACAAAGTAAGCCGGACCTTAGTGGTGGTACATAGCAACTGCGGGCCCCTGTACAGTCGGTCCTTATTATGTATCTTCCCTTATTTAGTTTCTCAAAACTCATATAATTTTCACTTATGTGTACAGAAAGGATTGATTTAAAGGTAAATATTGTCAATACCTATCTTACGGTAGGATAACGCGGGACGATGTTCCCTGTGGCCTTCATGTACACAGAAGTGAATATTGATGAGTTTTTAGAACTCGCAGAGGACTTTGAGAGGGACATGGTTAGCGAAATCAACAGGACCCAAGGCAGTTTTGGGAATAACTTCGAATTCAGACTGAAAGACAAAGCCGAGAATTGAGGATCTAAGCAAAATGAATGTGGTAAATGGCAAGGTAGAGTATGAGGAAAGGCAGAAAATCTTCAATAGATTCTTCTGCAGTGGTCTTCACGAGGGAGAATCTTGCTACAATTTCCATCGCCACTATCATCTTTGAGGGACCTCAACTCGACACCATCACTGGTCAACAAACAAGTTGTCAAAAGCCAAACTCGAATAAAGTTAAAAATATCCATGCCTCTCCAGGCCGGCCCTGATGGCATTTGTCAACCGACCATCAGGCTCTTGAAGGAAGACAGCCGCTCAGTGTGGGTGGTCCACTCAACAAAATCTACCGGCAAATCATTGCAGAATGGTAGTTTACCCCTCGATTGGAAGCGGGGAACGGTTGTCCCTATTTTCAAGAAGGGTGACAGGCACCCCGCACCATCCGGGAAACTACCGTCCTATCAGTTTAACCTCAATTCCATGCAAGATCCTGGAGTCCATCATCAGAGACGAACTCATGGAGCACCTGACATCCACTGGGCAGCTGTCCATAGACCAGCATGGTTTCCGTCGGAGGCGATCCTGCACGACCCAATTGTTCGGAAGTCATTGAGGACTAGACGGAGGCTCTGGAGAAGGGCGAACCGATCGACGCGGTCTATCTCGACTTCCGCAAGGCCTTCGATAGCGTTCCACACCAGCGCCTCCTTAGCAAGCTGAGAGCATGTGGAGTCTCAGGCTGTGCCTTTGACTGGATCCAGGACTTTCTGATGGTCGTCAGCAACAGGTCGTTGGTTTAGGGATGTGGATCAACGTGGTCTCCCGGTGACGCAGTCGGCGTGCCCTCAGGGATCAGTGCTGGGCCCGACTTCTCTGTTTCTTCTATTCATCAACGATATGCCCGGATGTTGTGAGCAGCCCGATTAAAATGTTCGCCGACGATACTAAAGTCTACGTCGGTGCCACTTCCGGCAGGACCGCGTGAGACTTCAGAGTGACCTGGACGCCGTCATAGCGGCCCTGGTCGGACGCATGGCAGCTGCCATTTAACGAGACTAAATACAAGGTTCTCCATGTAGGTGGGCACAACCCTGAGCACAGCTACATGATGAGAGGAGACCAACTCGAGAAGTCGTGGCTTAGAGAAGGACTTAGGAATCATGTTGACTCTGACCTCATAAGTGTTCCGGAGACAGGCCAGCAGCGCAGTGCTAAAGCATCACAGATTCTTGTCACTCATTTGCAGGTCAATTTGAGCTTATTGATTGGTGTGACCCTGCCCTGCTCTAAAAAAGTTGGTTAGACCTTCATCTGTAGTATGGTTGACAATCGGGGACCTTTAACGTAGCGGACCAGAATCAGTTGAGGCGGGTGCAGAGAACGTGCTACGAGACTGGTCCCCTGAAGTTAACGAGTTCAAACCATACCCAGAGGGCGCCTCCATCTAACACTCGACTTGCCTTCATGCACTACAGAAGACGCAGAGGTGACATGATCAAGACCGTACCAGATTGTTCACTCAGAGCTGGACCTGCGCCCGGAGACCTTCTTCACCCCAGCAAGGGACGCAAGGGCAAGAGGCCACAAATGGAAACTTTGCAAGGAACAGGCGCAGTCAAGGGTTCGAAGATATTGTTTCAGTGTGAGAGTCGTCAATGACTGGAACGCTCTCCCCACTGACGTCATCCTTGCCTCCTCTCTGAACCAATTCAAGTCCCGTCTGGATGCCCACTGGGCAGACATCCACTTCTACATCCCTGATTGAGTCCTCCAGTACCATGAGCTCGGTGAGAACGTGACCACCAGGCCTAGTGGCCTTCTAAATCCTGATTACGTTAAGGCAAGGTAAGTAAGGTAGAAAAGGGAAGATACATAATAGACCGGCTGTACGTCGGCATAGGCGGACATATACAATGTCCAGCCAATGTCGGGCAGACGTCTGCCTGACGTCGGCATGTTTATTGGGTGGCCCTATCCAATGCAAATTATCTGAAAATGAAGCATTTGTATCTTGTCCAGTTCACTTTTAACAAAGAGGCCAGGCAATTGACCTGACCTTAGGTTACCGGAGATAAACAAATTAATGGTGCTGAAAACCTTATGAAATCCTGCAAGTTTCAAATCTTTCAGGAAAAGACTGTGGCTATGGCAAGGCCACCAACATTTTTGGAGGCTAGATCACTTGACGTGACCTTGTGGCCTAACCTAAGATGATCTGAAGTCAAAACTTATACAAAGTGTCAATAATTGATGCAGGGGCACATAGCTTCTCCAGAAAAATTGGTGGGGCTGAGCTTGGAAAAATTGCTTCACCCGCGCCGGGCGTGTTTAACTTTGACGTGTCATAATCAGTGGCGAACTTGGTGCGCTCTGATTGTTTACAGCTGATTGACTGGCAGACGCTCTTGTTCATCGTTCGGTAGTCAGTGGCGAGCAAGTTACTGTCCTGTTACATTTTTTTTACTGGTTAGCAAAGATAACTGTTTTGTTTCTGGAACCGGTACATCTAATGGTATGGGCCGTCAGCTCAGGGAATGCAGGATCAGCTGACAGGCACCTCACCAAGGTCACACGGGAGAGCTTGGTGGACACATCCGACCCCGCAGAGAGCGCAAACGCGAATGAACTCTCACTGAACTGAATTCTAAAGAACACATTCTTAACTTCATTTATAGTGGCAATCATTTATGGATTTTTAAACAAAACAATGTACAAAACATAATAGGTATAAGTACAAATTCAACTAAAGTGACCCAGACATTAATTTTATCTCATCAAATTATCATCCCAATAGCTTCTTACCATAAGACAAATATATTTGACATTCCAAGAGACGATGCCATTTGAAAACACAGTAACAGCTGCAAATTCAAACTATATTTTTGCTATACACAGCAAAGACAGCCAAGTGCTATATTTTATGCATTTCCCTACTATGTCTCCTACTAATCTTTGTCATAATGTCTCTACTAGACGGCACAGGTAAGGGTAGGTTGGTAAGTCAGTAGGTAGGTACGGCAGTAGGTAGGTAGGTACGGCAGTAGGTAGGTAGATACGGCAGTAGGTAGGTACCCAACCAGCTGAGTAAAGTACATGCAGGTAGTGGACAGTTCATCCATTGAAAGGCTTGATATAAATCTCACCTTATGGTCATGTTCATCTCCAGTACATACAGCCAGTATAAACACAAATAATAAAACATTTCTGAAACCAGCCATCATGCGCGCTGATTCGTCGGCTCCAAACTTGTTAACCCAAGGCTTGGCCCAAGGCGCCCTTATGCTTTCAACCTAGCACTCGAACATTCTTTGATAATAATGTGGGTTCAAAAGCGATCACTGAGAAGAAATCGTACAGTTATTGAAATATGAAATATATAAGCTTAGTCTAAGTGCTTAAACATCAAACCAGGTCGGCACGATTAGCTTGCCCGAGGCCGTATCAGTAAACAGCAGAGGTAAATAGGTATAGGCTTTGGGTATATAGAGCCTTGGCCGTAGCTTTGCCAAAAAGTAAATGTTTATACGATGCAGATTATGTATACAATACTCCAGATATGCCGCACTTCGTTGTTTGCGTCAGCTAGTTTAGTGATGTAATATGCATTGATGATATTTCTCATCCATGATATATAGAACTTCTTAACGTTATTGTTTTGTATTCATGCCTCAAATTTTCCAAAAATATTAAAATAAACATATTTTGGACGAAAACGAATTAAAAAACACATGGTGCACAAAAAGGAGACACTAGTGGTGATAGCCAGAGCCATAGATATAAAGGGGTGGCAATTTTTGCTGTGGTAAAAAAACCTTCTTCTGTGGTATTTTGCGCATTGTCTGGTATTTCACCTCATTCTCTGGTATTTTTGGGGAACTTTGTAGTATATTAAAAATATACCTATTTATAGGTACTTCTGTGGTAAAAATGAGTACTTTTGTGGTAAAACTAGTATACCTTCTGTAACTGTGATTGCCAATGTCCTATTTCTAGTATAAAGTTTTCGGTCCTAGTATAATTCATTGAATCCAGTTNCAATGGGGGGGGGGGGCACTTGCCCCTTGTCCCCATTCGCTGTGCCCCTGTGAAAGGAAAATCTTAGACTTTTAACCTAATGACTTCGCCTAAAAATAAATGTTGACCCATCGTTAAAATATCACGAGATAAGCAGTGGTTCTGTATCGTCTAGTCAACATAATTGCTACTGCAAAACAAAAAAACACAAATTTAAATACGACAGAATTAGGGTGAAAATACCCCAGATGAGGTTAAAATGGCAACATTTTGAGGGTGAAAATACTACAGATGAGGTGAAAATACCACAGATGAGGTGGAAATTACCATATTGGCATATCTGCCAACACTTTGCTTACTAAAAAAAAACATAGTTGAGTAAATTACTACAGATTTCAGGTGAAATACCACAGATTGAGGTAAAAATACTAAGGTTCAGGCTAAAATACCACAACAGTAAAAATACCAGATAAGAAGGTTATTTTACCACAAATGTCCTTAAAAATAGGTAGACAAAGAATTATCTCCCTTTATAGATATTTACACAAAGTTATAGATACAATTCAAGTACAAATCAAAATGTATCCATGTACTCCAATACAGGGCTGGGTGCATGGGCTATCATGCTATCATGACTATCATGGGCTGGGTGCACCCATGGGTGCCCACTCAATTCTTCCAAATGTCTGGGTTGGGTATGCATTTTTTGACTTGCCATGACTGGCGCGGAAAGGGTATTGACAATTTGGAATAATGTCGTAGAGTTATTTTTTGTTTACTTGACAACCAGATGTTTAACCAGGTAAATAGTTTTGTATATGATATAGGGACACTTAAACAATAGGACTTTGGCAATTATATGACAACAATAAATCGTTGGGTATAATAGGGCAGTAATATTTTTTATAACGATGTCTGATCCTAAAGATCTATCCAATATGATAATGTTACCGCAAAAGTGTTCGATAAGTCAACAGCAGCAACACACAGTTGCATCAATAATTATTTTCGTTAATATTTATGAAAGTCAACATGCTAGGGGTAATGGTTGTTGCGATTTTTTGTGAAAATAATTATCTGCTTTATCTGAATGGGCCCCAATGGGCATGGGTATCAATATTATGAATTTGAATGGGACTGGGCTTGGTATTCATGGGTTTCGGCTGGGTTGGGCTTGGGGTTTGGGCACCCATGATAGTCGTCCGATACTCCAATCAAAGGGAAACTTTACATTAGGATTTGGCAGTTAAAGTCATCATTGGCCAATAGCCAGCCGTAAGCTTTGTTTCCTTTAATTAGTGTTATTTTGGTGCTGCTCTCTGTAGAAATTGGCTGTGTTAAGTTGTCCACATGGGTCCTTACTGATTCAGGAAATATCTAGTTTGATAAAGTTTCTTACCCCTATATTGAACGCAAAATATAGGGAGTCGTTCCTGCATTCCACGTCCAACGTAGACAAACTCAGACTAAGAGTCTTGGTAAGTTATAAAAAGAAATAGACGTCCCGCTAGTTTAATCCAGTCTTTAATTCGGCTGGTAGTAAAACACACGCTCAGGACCACCGCCTTCTTGAAACCACAAGTTCGCATTTCGCTAATTAAATCATCATGGAATTCCAAGATCGGAGATTCTCATGACAGCCCTTTGTAATTGAATGGGAGCAGTTATTCATAGAAACCAAAGTTATCGAAATTGGCAGCCAGCTGAGTATCTACGGCATCATCACATTTGTCTTCAGTTGTCTTTCGGTAAACTGGTTGGACGGCTGAACGTGGATACAGCTCAGGCACGTCCAAAATCACTACCGGTATATCCACGAGTTGTGGCCAATAGGCCCGGAAACGGGAGAGTGCAGAGGCAGTTCTTTCCACAGTCTTTGGGACCAGAGGAAGGGGGGAGGGTGCGGTCGCAAAAATATATACTCATGTTATACCTCAATTTTTGCCTTTGTAAGTGAGTTGCTGTGTAAGAAACCTGATGCGAAAAAAATAGAGGCGTCGCGACCGGGGAACGGGGGGGGGACACCCCAATACCCCAGATTAACAGGATTTTAATCATCAGTATTATGAGATTGTGCCTTGGGGTGCAAACACCTGGCTGCATTATCTGCCCCCCCCCCCTCCCCTCCTATTGCCTGGCTGTCTCGCCACTCATAATTTTGTGGCGACGCCGCTGCGAAAAACTTTAATTTGGTAGAAGCTCAATCATAGCAGAAGCGTTTCCAAATAAGTAAGTAGGGATATTGTGGGATTCAGAGCTGGATAATTGCATTTTATCAACATGCTGGGTTCATAGCTAGAAAATACCTTCTTTAACGTTAAAATGCCTTTGAAAGTGAGCAAGCTTTGTGCCAAATACATAATGTTAGTAGGAATAAAAAGTGGTGGGACAATTATTGCCTTTAGCAACTTTGTCTGCTTGACGTGCGGTGCGGTGTTTACCATTCAGAGAACAGCCGAAATCTCTCTCCGCAATAAGCGGCACCAGTGTTGACTGTTGAAAGCCTTGCTGGTTTACGATCATGGTTAATATAATAACAATCATATATGCAAATATGCATTAATTTTAAAGTACTTTAAAATTAGCATTCATTGTAAAAGAACCCGTATGGACTCCAGTGGAAGTAAAAGTTCGAAATCTACGAAAAAATGGGATGGCTAGTCAAAATTAGTTTTGCCCCCACCCCACCCTAACCTTGAAATTGTTCCCAGGCCTCTGGTTGAGGGAGCTGATATGGGCCCTCATATGTCGTGTCGTGCTACCCGGCGCGGTATACCAATTAGGACGAGCCGGCGCCATTACTGTCCAGCAGGCCAGTATGAATACGCCTGTGGGGAGATATAAATTGCCAGTCCGACGCTGTCCTCAATAACGAACGCGCACACAAAGGATAATCCTTGCTAACTGCCGCAGGCATCGATTCTGCACATATTGAGGGGTAAGGGGAAGGGAAAGGAAGGGGAGACTGATCTGGGGGACAATGTGGCACGCAGCGATGTGGGACCTCCATCGGGCCAAGTTTCGCAGTATTCGCCCTTAGACTCTTAGAATTCGCGACGTTGTGGTATACCAAAACTTAGGCGACAAAGTACGGCCATGAATGAGAAATCTCATCCATGGTACGTCTTTGCGCTGGCTTTTCGGAAGCAGAAGTCAACTTTTTGCTGGCCATTTTCTGTGAATCATGGCCTGCGGCTGCGACTGCGGCCGGCTGCTGTCAGGTTCCGCCGGTTTCTGTCAGGTTCCAGCCTGCGGGTGTGATTGCCGCCGGCCGCTGTCAGGTTCCAGCCGTCTCTCTGCTGACCCTGGTCAGCACATTACAGTCATGGTCACGGGCGTAATCCAATTCCAGTCGCTCGTCGTGGTCGGTCGCGTCGCCCAGGGCTGGCAGTCACGATTGTTCGCTGAGGAGGCCGCCGCCGCCGCCGCCGCCGCCGCCGCCGCCGCCGCCGCCGCCGCCGCCGCCGCCGACAGTGCGATCACGTTCGCGTCAGTACGACGATGGCGCGCCTCCGATGCGATGTATCTCTACCCTGGAGTGGCGCCGAGAACCGATTTCGCTCGCGCGTGTCGTGGACTGTTTTGAGGTTTGTGTTGGGTTCTCGGGGTCTGTCGGGTAGGCCAACCGGGTCCGACAGAGGATCTGGGACGCGCATGAGAGGACTGAAGGGGTCTATCTATCAGGCTCTCAGGGGTATGTCGGTGAGGCTGCCGCGTCGGCCTGGAGGGTGTGGTGCGAGCCAGAGACGAACATGTGTGACGAGCAATGACCGGGAGAAATCGAGACTCCCTGCGGCTCACTGCCAGTGGCGGCTCGTCACTGAGGAGTTGCAGACGTTTCCGCCGGCACCCGCACTCAGTCTACAGCCGCCTGTTTTTACCTGGTGTCGGCGAGGTTATACGACTATGGCTGACGCGTGCGGCTGACTACTTTATGTCTACGGTACGCTCTTGGCCGACCGCTGGAATGCATTTTTAAAATGTTTTCAACTCTCTGCTCGCAAGTTGACGTATACGCTGACAGTTCCCCCCTCCGCTGACAGTTTGCCCACCCCTCGCTTTTCGCCTTTCGGGCTGATGGCGGCTGGGTGAGCAATACAAAGCACCCTCAGTTATACGACTGCGGTGGACCATCCGGTTCCAAGAAGAAAATAATCAGCACTGGTCTCTGAGGGGTCAGATTCTCAGATTCTCCGAGGAAATGTGCAGACATATTGTGATGACCAAGCCCACGTCTGGATATGCAGGACGGCAGAAGAGCCATGGTGTCAATTGCGCTTCATGACTTGGCTGGCTTGAATGGTACTGCCGTGTATGTACTATTGTGCTCGTAAGTCAGTCGTAATGCTTACGCCTTACCTACAAAATTAACATTGTAAAACGAATTTATATATAGTTCTGTTATATATAATATAATAACACAACATATCAAATATAAATAAATTCATATGAAATATAAATGCCTTACATACAACAAGGTGCTAAAACATATTAGCATAAAAACACAACAGGCCTGTTGTGGCCTGCTGTGGCCTATTGTTGCCTGCTGTGGCCTGCTGTGGCCTGCTGTGGCCGCCTGTTGTGGCCTGCTGTGGCCGCCTGTTGTGGCCTGCTGTGGCCTGCTGTGGCCGCCTGTTGTGGCCTGCTGTGGCCGCCTGTTGTGGCCTGCTGTGGCCGCCTGTTGTGGCCTGTTGTGGCCTATTGTGGCCTGCTGTGGCCTGTTGTGGCCGCCTGTTGTGGCCGCCTGCTGTGGCCGCCTGTTGTGGCCTGTTGTGGCCTATTGTGGCCTGTTGTGGACTGCTGTGGCCTGCTGTGGCCTGCTGTGGCCGCCTGTTTGTGGGCCTGTTTGTGGCCTGTTGTGGCCTGCCTGTGGCCTGCTGTGGCCTGCTGTGGCCGCCTGTTGTGGCCTGTTTTGGCCTGTTGTGGCCTGTTGTGGCCTGTTGTGGCCTGCTGTGGCATGTTGTGGCCTGCTGTGGCCTGTTGTGGCCTGCTGTGGCCTGCTGTGGCCTACTGTGGCCTGTTGTGGCCTGCTGTGGCCTGTTGTGGCCTGTTGTGGCCTGGTGAGTGGTGTGGCCGCCTGTTGTGGCCTGCTGTGGCCTGCTGTGGCCTGCTGTGGCCTGCTGTGGCCTGTTGTGGCCGCCTGTTATGGCCGCCTCTGTTGTGGCCTGTTGTGGCCGCCTGTTGTGGCCGCCTGTTGTGGCTGCCTGTTGTGGCCGGCAATCGTCGACAGCCCGCTACGTAATGGAGGCCGAGCCCGGCGGGACGCCCGGACGGAAGCGACGGCAATTAATCTGGAGCAGACAAACGACGCTCAGCCGCCCCGCCCCCGCCCCGCCCGGCGCGACCGCCGCGCAAAAACCCGCCGATGCCGCGCGTTGAGCGGCGAGCATCGCCGCGGCGCCCCGCAGTACGCCGCGCGGCGGCAAACACGACGCAAAGCCGCACCGAAATGGGCGCCTCTGAGGCTGCCGGCGGCCTGGCGAATTCCTCAGTAACGGTGTGAGTTTGCGGACGGTGTGTTCCGCCGTGAACGCCCCACGCTCTGCCACGCTGTGATCGCTCCACGCTCCACGCTCTGCCACGCTGTGATCGCTCCACGTTCAGCGCTCCTCAGGTGAACATGAGCAGTAACAGACCGGAAGGCTGCTCGCCGCAGCGCGCCGCCAGGCTCGCGCAGACCTTGTTCCACCTGACCGCGGACGGTCCGACGCGACGCGGCGGGACTGGCTTCCGGAGCCAGCTGCCGTCAAAGTCGGACGACGGCCCAGCGGCGGCGGCGTGGCGCACATCCAATTAGCATTGCAGCGATTACGGCGCGCACAATGACGCGGCTGAGGCGTGTAATGGCGCAGTGGTCCCCGCGGCCGGCCGCCGCAGCGCTGAGGTCTGAACTTCAGCGTCTGCCGGGGGTGAAGTACGGGTCGTGCGGCCGATGGACGGTTTGGGTCACGGCTCGGTGGAGCGAGAAATCACGAGTCGTACGAATCGCACAGCCTTGAACGGCACTGCGCATTGCGCAGCGTAACGCATGGCATGAGTGCGTGTCGTGCGGAAACCGTGCACGAGCGCGCCGTCGCGTGCGGAGGGCTTTTACTTGGCCGGCGCACAGTGATCCTAATTGATGAGTTCAAACAAGCGTGAGGCTGGCTACCACCATCGGCACTTTATCATCACTGGAGCACAGAACTGATGACAGCCGAGGCCATCTGCACCGTGAGCCTCCTCAGCGGGCTGTCACCACCATTTCGGGAGAGGGCGGCACCGGTCCGGCAGCTGAGGAGAGACTGAGGAGCTGAGGAGAGGGCGGCACCGGTCCGGCAGCTGAGGCGTCATCTCTTCCGACAGGGCTGACGAGGGCGTGCCACCGGTCAGCCCTGGCGTGCCACCGGTCAGCCCTGGTGTCTCTCTCAGCCACCGACACCGAACGCAGCCTCAGCGCCCACACCTTCCGACCGAACTCGCCCCAAGAGTGCAGTCACACGCGCCGCTCACACCTTCCGACCGAACTCACCCCGAGAGTGCACCAGTCACACTCACCGCTCACACCTTCCGACCGAACTCACCCCGAGAGTGCAGCAGTCACACTCACCGCCCACACCTTCCGACCGAACTCACCCCGAGAGTGCAGTCACACTCACCGCCCACACCCTCCGACCGAACTCTCCCCGAGAGTGCAGCAGTCACACTCGCCGCTCTGAACCCCGGCAGTCCGTCAGCCGTCGGTTTCGTTTCTGCCGCCGATGGCAGGGAATCGCTACTGATCGCTGCCGATTGGCACTGCATCCGGCGATAGACTGACCCGTGACAGGGGCAATCGGTCGATATTTTCCCGACGCCCCTGTGACCTTCAGGGCGCCGTAATCCTGCGTCCCCCCCCGTAAGCGCCATCACTGCAGGCCCCCTCTGCATCCGCCCCGGACGCAGAGGGGGCATCGGATTCGGGCCATGACCCCCTACAACGACGGATATCGTCCGAAGGTTAATAGTTGATACATTGCCCGTTTTAAAGAAAATATGCAGCCACTTCTATTGAGTAGAAGTGATATTAAGGCAGTTAGCAACGCGCAAGTGATTCCAAATCTGATGAATTTCATGTGTTTGTATTACCTACTCTTATAATAAGTTTGTTTTGTCAGACTTTTTGGATTCGGCCACGCAAACCAGCTTTTTAACCTGGATGTCTCGGACCTAAGTCTGGATCTTTGACATTTTTTACTGGATCGTCCAGTACTAGGCTTTGGTCGATTCAGCTCGAGACTGAACAACAGACACTCGGAATAAGCCGGCTGATCTGCAGCTCTCCCGGCTGGCGGCGCGGCTGATCTGCAGCTCTCCCGGCTGGCGGCGCAGCTGAGCTGCAGCTCTCCCGGCTGATCTGCCGCTCTCCCGGCTGATCTGCTGCTCTCCCGGCTGATCTGCAGCTCTCCCGGCTGGCGGCGCAGCTGATCTGCCGCTCTCCCGGCTGATCTGCAGCTCTCCCGGCTGATCTGCAGCTCTCCCGGCTGGCGGCGCAGCTGATCTGCAGCTCTCCCAAGCTGGCGCGCGGCTGATCTCAGCTCTCCCTGATCTTGCAGCTCTCGCCGGCTGGCGGCGCGGCTGGTCTGACCGTCTCCCGCGATCTGCAGCTCTCCCGGCTGCGCAGCGGCTGATTGCAGCTCTCGCGCGGCTGGGCGGCGCAGCCTGATCGTGCGCGCTCAAGCGGAGCCGGCTGATCTGCGACTCTGCGCCAGGCTGTGGCGGCGGCGTCTGATCTGGTCAGCTCTCCCGCCGGCGGCGCGGCTGATTGCAGCTCTCCCGGCTGGGCGCGGCTGAATCCTGCAGCTCTCCCGCTGGCGGCGCCAGCTGATTCTGCCGCTCTCCGTCCGGCTGGCGGCGCGGCTGATCTGCAGCTCTCCCGGCCTGATCTGCAGCTCTCCCGGCTGGCGGCGCGGCTGATCTGCAGCTCTCCCAGTGGGCGGCGCGCTGACTGGACAGCTCTCCCGGCTGATCTGCAGCTCTCCCGGATGGCCGGGCGCGCATCTGCAGCTCTCCCGGCCGGCGGCGGGCTGATCTGCGTCTCCCCGGCTGGCGGCGGCTTATCTGCAGCTCTCCCCGGGCGGCGGCGCGGCTGATTCCTGCAGCTCTCCCGGCTGGCGGGCAGCTGATCTGCCGCTCTCCGGCTGACTGCAGCTCTCCGGCTGGCGGCGCGGCTGAGGTTCTGCAGCTCTCGGGCCGCGGCGGGCGGCGCCGGGCTGATCTGCGGGTACTCGGGCCGGCTGGGCGGCGGCGGGCTGATTGCAGCTCGTCCCCGGCTTGGCGGCGGCGGGCGTGGTGCTGGGCGCGGCTCTCGCCGGGCTGATCTGCAGCTGCGTCCGGCTGATCTGCAGCTCCTCCCGGCTGGCGGTGCGGCTGATCTGCGCTCTCCCCGGCAGGCGGCGCTGGCTGATTGCAGCTCTCCCGGCCGGCGGCGCGGCTGATCTGCAGCTCTCTCCGGCTGGCGGCGGCGCTGGTCTGCCGCTGCTCCCGGCCTGATCTGCAGTCTCCGCGGCCTGGCGGCGCGGCTGATCTGGCAGCTCTCCGGGCTGGCCGCGCAGCTGATCTGCCGCTCTCCCGGGCTGATCTGCCAGCCTCCCGGCTGGCGGCTGCGGCTGATCTGCAGCTCTCCCGGCGGCGGCGCGGCTGATCTCAGCTCTCCCGGCTGGCGGCGCGGCTGATCTGCAGCTCTCCCCGGATGACGGCGCATGCTGATCTTGCCGCTCTCCCGGCTGATCTGCAGCCTCCCGCTGCGGCGCGCTGATCTGCAGCTCTCCCGGCCGGCGGCGCCGGCTGATCTGCCAGTTCTCCGGCTTGGCGGCGCGGGCTTGATCGCAGCCTCTACCGCTGGCGGCCGCGGCTGGTCTGCCGCTCTCCCCGCTGATGCTGCAGCTCTCCCGGCTGATCTGGCAGTCTCTCCCCGGCTGGCGGTGCGGCTGATCTGCAGCTCTCGACCGGCCGGCGGCGGCGGCTTGATCGCAGCTCTCTTCCGGCCGGCGGCGCGGCGTGATCTGCAGCTCTCCCGGCTGATCTGCAGCTCTCCCGGCTGATCTGCAGCTCTCCCGGCTGGCGGCGCGGCTGATCTGCAGCTCTCCCAGCTGGCGGCGCGGCTGGTCTGCCGCTCTCCCGGCTGATCTGCAGCTCTCCCGGCTGGCGGCGCGGCTGATCTGCAGCTCTCCCGGCTGGCGGCGCAGCTGATCTGCCGCTCTCCCGGCTGATCTGCAGCTCTCCCGGCTGGCGGCGCGGCTGGCCGCCGTCGGCAGGCTGTCGGCTGCCGTTGGCGGGGGCGGAGCCGCCCTGTGATCGGTGAGGGCGGGACGTACGCGTGACGGACCGATCCACTCGGTAACGATGGGGGCGAGCCGGCCGCGACCCCCGGCTACTGTATGTGACGCCCACTGGCCGCCAGCGCCGCGGACAAAACACTGACTGGACTGGGACGAACGGGCGTAGAAATAGACCGGCAGGTTACCGGCGGACAATGGAGACGTAAACATCCGTGCGAATATGGATGTCTGTGCGGTTAGACCTGGAGGTTACCGACGGAAAATGGACCCGCTTACATTCGTGTGAATATGGATGGGTGTGTGTTTCATACTAGTGATGTCATTTTCCCAAAATTTCCTGACCAAAACCAATCCAATACCGAACAGGAGGCTTTTTGGTTGACCAAATATTGACCGATTTTGGTTGAGGCCAAAAACGTCCAAGATTTGACCAATTTTAAAATAGTATACTTATTTATACACACTGGCAAAAAAAGCTTTGTTAACACCATAATTCATAAAACGCACATGTACAGGTTCCAAAAAGACATAATTGTGAAAAAGGAGCTAAATACATTTGGAAAGGAAAACAGTGGATGCCCAGAAGCGTAGGAACGTGACGAAAAGTGAGGGGGCCAGCGAATCTTCGATCTCGTCTGGAGGGGAACCCAATCCCCCTACGCGATATTTCTATGCATATTTGAGCTGCTTTCGTCTTTGCAAATATGTTGCGCTTTTGAATTTGTAAAACGAAATAAATTGTTGATTTTAGCGCACAAAATTTACAAAAAGTGAGGGGGTCATGGCCCACGGCGGCCACCCGTGTTTCTACGCCTATGTGGATGCCACAAGCAAGACCAAAGACAATTACATTGACTAAATGAATTTCGAGCAAATTGTGCATCAATTTGGAGGATAGAAATAAGAATGCGTAAACAAATGTGACAAAAAAGTGATTGTTTAAGATTAAGCTGACCGAAAAGTGTCCACAAAATTTTTAAGCCTGACCGACCGATTACCAAATCGGTCACACATTTTTTTCGGTAATCAAAATTTTAGTTACCGATTGACACCACTAGTTCATACGAAAGTGTTGTGTTGGGTAATGTATTAGTTGGGGGGTAATGTATGTTGGGTAATGGATTATATGTTAGTGTAATGAATTAGTTCATTCACTGCGATTAGTTTGCTTTATTGGTCGTCAAGTCTTGCCCAGTGATAAGTGACAGCCATTAGTGGTCACTGGTCAATGTATTCTAAGTTGTCACTAGCCGGTTCCGTTAACCCTCGCCCTGGTGGAGGTCATTTTGACCCGCCTGAGGTTTTTCCAGAATAGCGGGAAAATGGCGGTTGGCAGCGCCGCCAAATTTTGTACACCTGTTTAAGCATCAATTTCCCATACTTTTTGTCACAAATTTGACCTCAGGTTATCTTAGGTCAGGTCACCAGGTCACGTCAAGTGACATTGTCTTTCAAAATGTTTGTGATCGTGTCAAAGCCACAGTATTTGTCCGAAATATTTGAAACTTGCAGGATTTCATAAGATCATAAGTGCCTACAATAAATATTATATCTCGGATTTTTGACATCGGTGACCTAAGGTTAGGCCAATTTCCTGACCTCCCCATTATAAGTGAACGGGAAAATAAACAAATGCTTCCTATTCAGACAATATGCATTGAATCAGGCTAATTCTTTCATAATCATGTTATTGTAGCACATTATTGATGCCCAAGGTGCAATTGCTGCTCAGTGATCTCTTCAAAGTCATCTGAGGTCATCTGAGGTCATCAGCCATGATTTGCTAATTACTTCTGGTAGAAAAACGATGCAGACAAGCGGATGACACGACTGTACAATGTACATGTATCGTCTGGCCGCGTCACCCCATATGAAACAATGAAACATGACCTACATGGGTCACCAAATGACCGACCAGAGGTCAAATTTTTAAAGTTGACCTAACCAGGTCACCATATATATTTTTCAAAGTGATTCGACGAGACAACCACGATGGTCTTAAAATAATTGCTCCATCGTTTTCAGATACAAAGCTATTCAATAAAAAAGTTGTACCAAAAATGAAATTTTTGATCTTTGATGACCTCTGGAGCCTAAACTTTTCACCTGAGCTCAATTTTGAGGACGACAAGATCGATTTAATTTTTCAAGAGATTTCGATAACATGCTCTTTCGTTTGATCATAGCTATCATAGTTCCTGCGATATTTTGGGGTTGTTTGAAGCGAAGTCCTAAAACGGGAAAAATTGACTTTTAATGACCTCATTATTGATCTGAGCCAAAAATGTTCGTTGTAACTTTGAGTGTCCATGTGAAGAGCTTTGAGTTTGGGGGAGTAATTTTGACCCCTCACCATGCCGAAGTTGTCTCGGAGGCCCACCGGGGTGTGGGTTAACCTGGCATTGACTGGGGGGCGTTTATTCGATTTTTTGCCCTGCCGTTTTTTCACTATAACTAAAAATCTATCCGCGCTATCAAACGTGACACTTCGAGTACCTTATTTTACTTTAATTGCACGTCTTCTGTGCAAAAATGAAGGAAGTTCGACGATTTTTGGGGGATATAGCGATTGTGGTGTCACTACACACGGTTTTTACATATAAATCAGCTTAACTTTAACAGACCGCACAAAGGCAATATAAAGAGCAAAATGCAAACCAAATACAGATAAAGATTGCAAATAATAAGAGCTACAAAACGTCAATCTCGGATTTTAAAAAGTGACGCAAAAATATTGAGAAAAAATACACATGTTTTTGAAAAATTACTACAACGTCAAAATTTAGTTGAATGTTACCGCAGCATTGGCTCTAATAAAATCTTCCTATTCAGACGATATGAATTGAATCTAACCCTTTCATCCTTTCCTTTCTCCTTGTCTTCATCTTTTTTTTAGAGAAAACCTTTTTATCCCTTCCCTATAGGATTGAACATTCAACCAGATTTGCTTTGGTGACAATTTGCTTCCGAACTTCAAACGAAAATAAAAAAATGTCAAGGATATTAAAAAAAACGGAAGATATGTCAGAGAGCTATATGCAAACAATTACCATACAAAATTGCAAAATGATATCATCATTTTTGACTGATAAATCGCATTTACAGTGCTTGGTAATTAATGACGTTCATATTTGAAATTTGCGCTTCTGCGGTTTTATGATAAGATACAGGACCAAATAAAATGAAACTAACTGTTTTTCTGCAGACAAAAACTGGTCTTAGAACATGCCTTTGATTTTATTTTATAAATACAAAAATACCTTTAGCTTGACATTTACTTAATATACATCAATTATGTTGGTCAAATGAGTATGACCATCGCTTTCCATGCGTAAAATGATCCATAAAACGTGTCTTGCATGGCTTTCGTATATATTCTGTGTATAGTGACCTTTTGTGACCTGACCTTGATCTTTGATTTTTGCCAATAATCTCACTTTCGATCATGCGGGATGTGTATCAAACGTTTAAGATCATTTTTGGCGATCATGGTCACAATCGAAGGCTTTGGATGGAAAGTATGGCTCACAAACGAAAATATATTGATTTTGACTTTTGACCTGACCGTGACCTGACATGTGACCTCAATTGGAGATTTTCGAGCATGATTTGGATTTGTCTCAATGAGCGCTATCGAATGCCGCCTTGCGCGTCTCGCTGCGATTGTTGGTTCGGAAGATAACTAGGGGGCGTTTAACGCCCCCCCCCCCTCCCCCCAGTCAATGGTGTTCAGATCAGACCACAGTCAATACCGGGTTAAGTGATATCATAGTGGAAGACATAAAACAAGCTTATGAACCTCTCACAAGTCACTCTTCCTTAAAAGTGATTGATAGCAAGCAATGTGTCATTTTGCTGTTGTATTATCTTGCTTATGACCGCAGCCATAACACAGGATAGTTATAGTGAGACGTGACGGTTCTGCTCTCCGCAGCCAGAGCTTTGGAGCCGCATTGGAGTTACGTCAGGGGAACTGGACGGATCTATACGGTTCAAGTGTGTGTGTGTGGGGTGGGGGGGGGATTCGCTTCGTTTCATCAGCGAAAAGTTGTTCACCAGGGGGACTGCCGTGTCGGATCGTCTGTGTGAGACTCGGTTAAGGGGAGAGGGGCTTTGATGCCGGGTCCTCGAGGAAAAATCGTTGATCGGATATTTTTCTCTTATTACTAATTACTTCTTTTAAAGCCAATCGCAGGAACGCACGCCAGGGAATACATGTACCTATCTGCCCTATTGAATGCCATCCGTGTTCCTGTCGGGGGGGGGGATTTTTCTCACTTACGCCTCCCCCTGGAGGATTACCTGCAGTGCGGGTTTATGAAACTGAAATAACATGTAGGACCGCCCTATAAGAATTGATGCAATGAATTGTCCTACGCAAATGCATTGTTAATTTACTCATGCATAGCATTTTTATCTATGATAAATACAATGATAAACTATTCATCATCGCATTTCGCAATATATTTACTCGTTGTTGTTAATCATGCCTTAAGTCGAATTTACTTTCCCTTCAGAAAATCCCCTTATGTGCTCATTCTCATGTCACATGCTGTCCAGCCACTTTGCCCTATAAATGCCCTCTATGCATGTTCTATGAAGTGATAAAGGCCAGGCCAACAGTGGCGAACGCGGTCAGTCAGTAGGCCATGATCAATACAGATAGATCTGATGAAGAACAATTGGCTGGAAGAGAAGTATGACACCAAATAACAGCTAAGTGCCTGTCCTTCAACAATCAACAAGTCCATTGACTCTGAGATAAGCACTCATTTATACTGACTGATGTTTGACTGTGTTCCATTACTACCTCGGAAGGAATATGTCATATCAGAATTCAGATCGCTATAGCGATCTGAGCGAGCTGGTACATTTAATTTCACGATAATTTTACCTTAGTTTCCATTGTCAGAACAATACGAACACAATGGCTGTTATCAGCTGCAATTGGTAGTTCGCACGACACTTTTATCACTTAAAAGTTGAATGCTTAAATGCATAATTCTCCGAAGGCAATTGACTTCTACAATAGGTTTCTGAGGTCAATATGATCGATGCACCATTGTAGTCGCCCGGGGGGTCACCAGGCAGTTGCTCCATATGTCATGTCCGTGTTGTCTAGCTCGTCCGTGTCGGTGCATTCCCAATGACCCAGTACATCCCCCCCCCCCAGCAGGAGGCAGACGGAATGACACACGTCATACGCTAACAATGGCACCGGGATACCAACTGGGACAGTGCAGGGTAGGCACGGCAACAGGCAGCACATGTAGTGGTGACTCCAGAGCGTCATCTAGTGTGTCTTTACTATTATTATATCATCATTGCATAGTACCTACACTGATAAAACAAAAAAAACGCACATTTAAAATGTGTCCAAAGTGCATACCCTGGAATTCCGGTCAAACATCCTTTTCGACACCGATTGACACCTTTTGAACGGCATTTGTGGGGTGCACGTTTCAGTTCCGGTTAACACCTTCATAGAGGCGTCATAGAGATGTCTGACACCACCGATCTCCCTGAGAAACTACCCACGGGAATTTAGACTTTCTCCACGGTAATGTAGAATTCCCCAAGGGAGATTCTCAGGTATATCGGTGGTGTCAGACACCCCCAACGACACCCGTGAAGGTGTTGACCATAACTTTGCACACCCCGCAAATGCCGTTAAAATGTGTCAATCGGTGTCAAAAAGGGTGTTCGGTGGGAATTCCAGGATGTGCATTTTGGCCACATTCTAGAGTGTTTTTCGTTTTTTCAGTGTTATCTAGTGTGACGGACTATTGGAGGTAGCAGGAATCAAGTGAGTCATCATGTATCGCATTTCACGAGTGGTAACCTTTCCTTATCTCTGACCCATAGCGTGCCTCGAGTTTCCTTAACTGGCCCGGTCCTCTTCAGCATTTTCATAAACGACCTTGCATCCTCCCTCCCTCACGGACGCTTAGTATCCTATGCCGATGATACCTCCTTATTATACTCCTCTCCTCCAGATCAGCTCAGTGCTTTGCAATCGCGCCAGGAGGAGACACTTGAGTCTATCAAATCCTACCTTAAAAATGAATCCTACCAAAACAACTCTTCTTCTTGTCGGCACGTCTCAGTCTCTAAAAAGCACCAGTCCCTTCTCAATCAACATATCTGCAGTCACGTCCTGATCCCCTCCCCTTCTGTGAAGATGCTCGGAATGGTCTTTGATGATAAATTATCCTGGGAGGAGCATATATCAAAAGTTGTCAAAACATGTAACTCCATTCTTCTTTCACTATGCAAAATTCGTCACCACCTCACACCAGAGACCCGCAGATCCTTATTCATGCACATGTGTTTCCCCATGTCATTTACTGTCTCTCAATCTGGGGCGGAGCTTCAGCCTGTCACTTGCACAGAATTCAAAAACGAATAAATTTTGCGGCTGAGATAGTGACAGGTGCCCGAAAATTTGATCACATCTCACCTATTTCAGATCAACTTGGCTGGCACAAAATTGACGACGTGATCGAACATCGAGACTGCATCAAAGCCTCCAAGGCTCTGAATGATGCAAACACTCCGGAAGCTATCAAGTCGTTATTTGTCCGACGTTCGGCCGTGTCGCAGCGAGTTACTCGAGCAGCAGCCAGTGGCGAGTTACAGCTTCCTCCGTTTCGGCTTTCCTTGGCTCGCAGTAGTTTCTCATGCCGTGCAGCTCAGTCCTGGAACAACCTTCCGGCAGCCGCCTCGGCTGCTCGTATGTAACCAGGTGTTCTCGACGCTCTAGCTGATTTGCATATCGTTTTTGGGGCAAAAATGTTTTGGCATTTGTATTCGCATCTGTGTTATCATTTAGCGTCTGAGTAAGGAACGTGTACTAGCGCCCTTGACCGATGTATGTGTATGTATGTCTCTATTCTCTATGCCGATGTAGTTATGTGTATTGTGTATGCCTCTATGTACTCATCTTGACGATGTTTTTTAACGGATCAAACACTAAACCACAACGTGGAATGATTCGCCAATATATGAACTTGAACTCTGTCCCTCTCCTCGGTCAGGGACTGACCAGTAATCGTAACTCCACCGGTGGCAGAGTCGTCCGCTAATCGTAACTCCACCGGTGGCAGAGTCGTCCACTAATCGTACCTCCACCGGTGGCAAGAGTTCGTCCGCTAATCGTACCTCACCGGTGGCAGGACTCCACTTATTCGTAACTCCACCGGTGGCAAGAGTCGTCCGCTAATCGTACCTCCACCGTGCAGAGACTCCACTAATGTCCTCCACCCGGTGGCAGAGTCGTTCCACTAATCGTACCTCCAACCGGTGGCAGAGACGTCCACGTTATCGTAACTCCACCGGTGGCAGTCGTCGCGCTAATCGTACCATCCAACCGGTGGCAAGAGACGTCCACTAAATCGAACTCACCGGTGCCAGAGACGTCTGCGATATCACTGCACCCTGATGGGCCGATCTATCCGCTCCCTGCGACCTTCCCGGTGTTAACTTCACGCCAACGCGTCCGTCCAGTGAGCCGTGAAATCGCCAGATGAGCCGTGAAATCGCCAGATGTGGTGACTCATGGCACCCAGCTGGCGAAAATGAGACACCACACAGGCCAGCTAATGTAAACGCGGCGCGCATTTCTTATCCAGTTTCGCAATTCACAAACGAATGTAGCATGCAGACGGATCGGAAAATTATTCGCTTATTTTCATGCTGACCATGTCTATATCAAAACCCTTTTTCAAACATTCTTCACAACTTTAAAATCTCACTGTCAATAGTGACATAGTCAATACACAATTATAATGGTGTCAATCGGTTACAAACATTTGGGTAACCGACAAAAATGTGTGATCGATTTGGTAATAGGTCGGTCACGTTGACAAATTGTTGGACACTAGTCGGTCAGCCTAATCTTCAAGAATGCATTTTTTGTCCGTTTTTTTTTGCATTATAATGTCTATCCCGCGATTTTCTTTCAAATCCAGAGATAACGAGGAATATTCCCCCCTCGTTCATTGGTTTTCGGCCGAGACCCCGATCAAGCGCGGGTTAAAGTACGATCAAAATCCACAAAATACAGATTTTTCACCGAATTTCACCCACATCTTCGTCCAAGTTTGGGGGTGGCTGAAGGAAGCAAAGTTTGGGGAGGGCTGAAGCCCCCCAAACTGAATAGGACACTACACCCCTGATTTCACACATACAGGGTGACTATGTGAAACGTGATCAGTTAGGTGACTATCAGATACATATATTTTGTATTGACATGAATGAAACACATACCGTTCAAGACCTCATTGTGGGACATTTATGATGGCATGATCCAATCGCCCTGCGCGTCAGTAGTTTTTTACAGCAGGTGCTCAAAGTAGCGACCCCTTTCCGCCCGGCACCGCGTATTTTTCGTAGTTTTCCTCAGGTGCGTATCGTCCATGTTATGTGGGACGTTTTTTCACGACCATATTCAGCTGATCCACGGTCCGAAGCTCACACTGAACAACATGGATGAAGACCCACCACCAGAAACCGAAGTAGACACAGGACAGAACGGGCTGTATACTGGCCAGTAGCACTTGCTGGGCCATAACTGTCAGCGGAAAGTGCCTGTCGGTCCACTGCAGCTGGTCTTAAGGATCCGTCGTCTGCCAATCATGTCTTTTGTTTATTGGGGTTTAAGGGCGCGCTGACACCTTTGGGTCAATTTGCGCCCATGCCAATCATGTCTGAACATGCCTAAGGCAATAATGCTGCTGGCCGTACGGACCTGCGGGACCTGTTAAGGCTATTTGTTTCAACAAGATTGTGTGCCTGCCATGAGACCACTCCTGTGATCATCATCATCATATCATCATATATTTCTTTGTTTTGTAGCTCGCGAGTCATTCGCTCAACAAAACAAAAGGATCGGCGCAAAAGCATTGCTTAAATAAGCGATAAATAAGTGATGGAGTTCCTCGCATCGAAGCTCGGCTACCGGATCATCTACCGCAGAAGCAGCTACACGCACTGACGCAGCGTACAGCGCGTCCTGTCCTATCTAATCCTTCAGCTTCTGGTCGCGGGCCTTCATTCGTGTTGTTCAGTGTGAACTACGGACCGTGGAGCAGCTGATTATGGTCGTGGAAAAACGTCCCACAGAACATGAACGATGCGCACCTGAGGGAAATGGCGAAAAATACGCGGCGCCGGGCGAAATGAGGTCACTTTGAGCACCTGCTGTAGATAACTACTGAAACGCAGGGTGGATGACATCATGCCATCATAAATCATTGTCCTCAGTCTGACCTGTACTCGGGGGAGTCTGTGACTGTTCAGGGGGCCTAATCAGTCCTCAGTCTGGCCTGTACTCGGGTGAGTCTGTGACTGTTCAGGGGCCTAATCACTAATCAGTCCTCAGTCTGACCTGTACTCGGGGGAGTCTGTGACTGTTCAGGGGGCCTAATCAGTCCTCAGTCTGACCTGTACTCGGGGGAGTCTGTGACTGTTCAGGGGGACTAATCAGTACCCCAGGGCCAGTGCGTGACCGGCTGTCGTCCATTGTGCATGTGACCGCGCTCCAAATGAGATGATTAGTCACCGGCCCCTCCGTGTCGGGACAGCTGATACTCGGTCCCCCCGACAGGGACCGCCCCCCTGACTCATGGGACCCGGGGCAGTCGATATACCCATCGTCGCACCAAGGGCACGATAATTAGATCGATACATGCGATTCGCAGGCGCCCCAGCCTTGCAGTTGGAATAGTTGTCTTAGGTCTTGGGTTTATGGTCGGAGTGGTTGCCTCAGGTTTCAAGGAGTCGTCCTAAAGTTTGACTTGAGTTAACCCGCGTGGTGCTGGGGGAGTAAATTTTACCCTCACTCCGCGATTTTCTCAATTACTTGAAAACTATCACATATATCAAAGTAAAACTTCAGGAGCCTTACGCTGCATCAATTATACGTCTTCTATCAAAATGTAATTTACATTATTTAAGCAGTATGAGAGGTAATGGCGTTTTAATGACATAATGTCATGGTATTTTTGGTGGAAAAATGATACATGTTTGAAAAATCGTCGAAAATCGAGTTTTGAAGCAAATTGCTAATAAAATATTCCAAAACTTTAAAGGAAATGCATGGCATTCTTTTCAAATTAAAAATTGATTATTTCAAAATGTTGGGGTCTTTCACCCAAAACAATTACAAAAGCAGGTTTTAAGGGATTTGTATCCACAAATAATATTTCAGCTTTACTGTACAAAAATGAACTTTATATTAAATGACTAAGTACGGAAACGGAAGATACCTAAACCAAATTGCAAAGCAATATCTTTATTTTTGACTTACTTATGGATCCCTTAGTATTTAATAAACAACTCATAACGTCATTTTTTGCATTATTTGTTTTGGATTTTACTTGCCAGATACGCCACTGCTGTTTTTCTGAAGCAAAATAGCCTCAGAAACAATACATGCATTTTTGTTTAGATTATTCAATTTCAAATTTTCACTTTCAGCGATTGGACCTTGACCTGAGGGCCATTATATGGAGTCAGGGTTTGAAAATGGCTTCTGCTATATCATTCTACGTATAAAATGACCCATACAACATTTGTCGCATGACTTTCATAGAAGTCTTGCCAATAGTGACCTTTTATGACCAGACATTGACCTGGATCTTTGCTTACGATTTATTTTTCGGTAATGTAGCAAATGCACCATACCTCTGAGAGTTTTTTTTTGTGCGATGATAGTCGCAATCTAAGACTTTGAACTGAAAGTATGGTTCATCAAATCAAATAACTCGATTTTGACCTTTGGCCTGACCCGACCTGACATATGACAATATTTTAAGAATTTGGGGTATGTATCATATTTGTCTCATTGAGAGCTTTCGATCGCTGCTTTGTCTGTCTCGCTAGGTGGTCATTGGTCCGGAAGATACGAGGGGGATGGTGTAAATTTATCCCTCCCTAGCACCGCGCGTTCGGCTGGAAACCCCAGCGGCGCGCGGGCCGGCGCCGTGCCGGTGCTCGGCGTCACATTCGCAGTGCCGCGCGGGGTGGGGTGTTTTGACACCCCCTTCGAATTCGGCTTCTATGGGACATAAGCAAAAACTGAAATGTATGTTCGAAAGCTCTCAATATGGAAATTCGAAGTTAATCATGTCATTTTTGTTTAATCTCAGGTCAATATTGAGATCACCAGAGGTCATCAAAGGTCCGATTGTACAATTCAATTTTTAAGGACTTTGACTCGAAAACTCCCATATATTTTGGCGACTTTGATAGAAGGAAACGAACAGAAAAAACGCAAGCTCTTAAAATTTGTCATAGCCAAAATGCCATCAGATTTGAGATCAGGACAATAGAAGAGGCTTCAGTGGTCATCAAAGGTAAAAAGTGTAATTTTTTGCAAAATAGTTTTTAGCCAATAATTTGTTACCTAACAACGATAGAACAATTATTTTGGCATCATCGTGTTTTTCTCGCCAATGCGCTTTATACTATTATAGTGGTAGCCTGGTTATGTCAATTCCAAAGTTTTTGAGTCATTTGGTGACCTATATATGATCATTTTGCATGTAAGGCGATACGACTTGACGAGACAAGCGCAATGGAGCAATCTGAACGTCTCTATTTGTATATTATGTCAATAGTTAATTAGCGAACAAACACTGTTGACCTCATATGACTTCAGATGACCTAGCAGAGGTCAATGGGAAACAACTGAAACTGTGTCATCAAGAATGAGCTAAAATAGCGTGATTCTGCAAGAATTTGTTGATACAACGCGTATGATCTGATTTTTTTTTACATTTTCCCGTTCACTTATAATTAAGGTCAGAAAAGTAACCTGACCTTAGGTTACCGATACACAAAATATTATATAGTCAAATTATAGGTGCTTATAATATAATGCAATCATGCAAGTTTAAAATCCTTCGAACAAAGACTGTGGCTTTGGCGAGACCACAAACAGGTTTCGAGGTTAGGTTACTTGACGTGACCTTGCGACCTGACCTGAAATGACCTGAGGTCAACACTTTCACAAAATATTGATAATTGATGCCCAAACAGCTGTGTTGAAAACGTCAAAGCGCAGCGCAACCGTCTTTCCGTTATCGTCAAAAAACCTGAAGGGGTGCCTATACTGCCTAAGCAACCCCTCCCGGCCCGGAACGGGTTAAGAACAATTTTGGAAGGAGGAAATATACTAACTATGATAAACATGTATTAAATACATAATAATCAGAGAATATCACATGCATTAAATACATGTGAATTAAAGAGGAAGTTTAAAACATATGAGGACAGTTAGATCCGAAGTCGTGTTTTCGTTTGAATGCATACTGAGCAGCTAAGTTCGTCATTTCGACTTCATGAACTTCGTAACTTTAAACTTACCAGCAGCCGTTTTGAATCATGGCAAATAATAAGTTGATAAGAAAATTGAGCAAATAAACGCGAATATAAATTTCTTAACTTAAATTTTGGAGCTTTCATTCTTCATTGATCTTTTCACAACCACCTTATATCTGGCACGTCCTATTGAATTGATAAATACTGTACCCAGGCGCCGGTCGACCGCTTTGTGGGCATCGCCCCGAGCAATAAGTCATGTCTGTTCCGCTCTCATGAATCACAAAAATCCTCACTATGGGGATAACGCCACAAAAGGGCGATCCATTTTCATTACCTGTCATGTCTAGGTGGTAATAAGCTGTCAAGGGCACCACGGGGCGTGGATAAGTGCGTTGGTGTTGGTCGTTAATTCAGTGCATGTCTACAATCAAACGGAAATACGACGACCAGAATTGACGTAAAGATCATGTCGCGTAACGAAATTACATCATGCGAGGACCAGGTGTGGCTGGTCACGTATGTTGATTTACTTCCGAAAACTTACCTTTCGCCACCTGTCACAAGTAACAGACACATATCCTAAACGACACCTGTATTATTGTGGGACGAATAACTGGGACAACTCTTCGGAGGAAACGCTACCTTTGCTTCAAACTCAAAACCAAACATTTACACCAGCATCAAAACTACGTCAAAGTGAAAATACACGCGTTCCTGATCTCTGTCCCAGAATCACAGCATGCCTGCTGACGGTGATACCGCAGTGTGACATCAGTGAGCCAGCGGACGGTAACACACGGACAGCGGCCCGCTGCGCTCAGCTGCACAGGCTCGGTAACCACAGGAGCAGCTCGGTAACCACAGGTAACCACAGGGTGGTCGGGCAGCGGCAGTCAAACAAGCGAGACATTCGATAAACCGAGCGGCACGCCCGCAGACGGCGCTGCGCTCTGCAGACGCGGCGGGGTGAAAAATGGGGCGGCATGGTCACCCGCTGCCGGTGGTTATATGCACACTGCACAGACATGGGCACCGGGAGAGAGACATGGGCTCTGAATTGGGATACACACAGGGGCGTCGCCACGATTTTTTTACTGGGGGGACGCAGTCGCAGTCGCAGTAAAAAGCAAAAGTTGTTGACCGGAGTGATAGCAGGCCGCTAGCGAGAAGTTGTTTTACGGGGGTGGGGGAGGGTAGAGCGAGCCGTGTCAGCCATTCCAGCTGCTGTACGCAGCCCCCCTCAATTTGCCTGGCAACACTTCAGCTGTGTCGTCACCACTTCTACAGCGAGCCGGCTTTAACATGTTGGCCTATGGGAAAATAAGTGGTAATCGGGTCGCAATTTCAAACATTTCAAAAATAATTCGTTCAGAAGATGATACACAAATGTGATGCCTTGCTGGCCATGGCCTTGCCTTTTCATATCTGGGGTCGTTTTGGCAAAATTGGGTCAAATTTTGGCTCGAGAAACTGTTTTATGGAACCCGGCACGCCTTCCAATACATAGGCGTAGGAACGTTTTTAAAAGTGTGGGGGGGGCAGACACTGGCGGATCCAGACTCTCTCCGACCTCCGTGGGGGCATCTTTTTGTGGCAAAAAGGCACCATTTTTTCTCCGTGGATTTGGACCGGTCACCTTATGTTGGTATTTAAGCTTTAAAATGCACTCTTTCGGTGGGAAAAAATCGTGTTTTCGGGAAAAAATCACTTATTGGTTAAAAAAACATTAGCGAGCTATACGTAAGTCAAAAATATAATATTGATATGCTATTCTATTTTGGCATCGTCCATTATACTTGGTTCTCCATTAAATATTCCGTTTTTTAAATATGTTAAAAAATTACTTTGTGGAAAGTAAAAATCACAAAATCTTTTCTTTCAAGATATTACACACCTGAAATACATATATCATAGAACGATGTATGGACAATAACTAAACCAAAATCAAAGCAATATCTATATTTTTGACTGACTGGCTTTATAAGTATGATAGTCTGGATATTGTATACGACATTTCCGAATAGCACACTGGCATCGTCTGACCTAGAATGCGGCCGCTGCCATCTGCCACAGGCCATCCCTATCAGGACCTAAATATTGAGCGCCTAAGCGACTCGAACCCACGTTGACGGGGGAGGGGGCAGATATATATTCTAGCGCCCTCCTGATTGAGCTACCTACACAATTTTGATAAGATAAACTATTATTTGACTTGCAAAATAAGATATCCCGGCCCAGAACTTGCTTACCTGATTTTCTTGCGATAAATGGTCAGCTTATCTTACCCTTTATGTACAACCTTATGATATTGGCTAATTATTGGTAAGTGAGCCGCAATGAGGTAGTTCTTGCCTACTTTGACCTAACATGATGCTTTCATTTTTTAAGATCCTTTACGTTCTTGATTTAATGGCTTCTGAGCCAATTTGCGAACCTAAATGGTTATGCTTTACGTGCTGTAAAGCGAATGTTTCTAGATACGTTTACAAGCATTGATTTGCTATATTGGTCTAATTCGTCCCAAATTTCATTGCACTCAGTCTCACTGGGTCTATACTGCAGTTTATCTGACCGGCTCGGAAAAGGTTTTTAAAAACTCAACTTTTGCCACCTCTAGTCCTGCAACCACCCTGGTCAACCAAATTACTCGCCGACGGCTGACGGTCTGCTACCCTCCCCCCCGGTCAAAAACTTTTCGCTAACGGCTGGTGATCTGCTACCCCCGCCACCAAGCGCTCCGCCACCTCCCGAAAGTTGGGGGACGGAGGCATTCTGAAGTCGATTCTTTCCATGCATCACCCACAGGTGTAATGTTTAAATCCGAAAATATTGAAGGGACATGTCCCCTGTCCCCCTGTGGCGGAGCCCTTGCCCGCCGCTCAACAAGTTTTTGGAGATACGGCACTGGATTTGGCCCCCCAAAACCCACGGCTAGATCCACCCTTGATCTAGAACCGCTTTCCAGCGTCGCGCACCAAATAATGATATGGTGATGTATGATGGTGGGTAAATCTATCTAGAGATGCGGATTAACCTGAGGTTGTATTGCTACGGTTTTAATTGCAGTGTAAGCCGTAGTTAATTGTGTCCTATTTAATGTGTCGCAGAGAACATGCCCAGATGCTAAACTAGAGGATTAATGTACGCCTTAATTACCAGGATCCAGTTACCTATCGTTGTTTTATTAAGCCATGTGGATATAATTGCTTAAGGCGGCTCCACTCGGCCCAAATTATGAGAGACAAACCTGCTGGTTCAGTGGTCTCTGTTTATGTCTCCTGTAAATTATATGCCCAGAACTCAATTATACCGTGGCACGGCTACACCTGCGCTTGTTTGAATGTAGCGTAATGATGACTTCCGCCGGTTATCGCATTAAAGAGCTAATGACTATGCGACAATTGATTTCCGCCCGGCCGATATGAGTGGGGCGGAATCACGTGATAATTACTATGTAGGTCCCACTCCGCTACATCTTTGATGCGGCGCTACCCTGGTAGTGGTGATCTGACCAGCCTAATAAGCGACGTCCTGTCAAAGGACACCCATTTGCGCTGTCGCTATTCATCAAAGCATTATTTCGACAAGTTTGCTCACTCATCACCAGCAATTTCCTCCGATATCATCCTGGAAGTCACGGCCCCGCCTATCGTCCTGGAAGTCACGGCCCGCCCCGCCTGCAGCCGCCATCTTTATAACCTCACTGGGACGCGCCGCCCCTCACTCACATACTGTACCGGACGGCATCGCGACCGGCCATACCCTCCAGCAATAAAACACGCCAGCACGACCGACAATAAATAACGGAACCGAGCCACCCGGCCCGGCAAAGGACACTCGGCGCGTCGTCGATGGGTAAATTATGCGCGGCAAGACGCGTGGCGCCACAGCGAGCCACGATAAACACCGCAGCGGAGCCGGTCGCCCGCTCGTATATTGCGACGGCAGGGCACAATCGCCCCTGGATTCGGTGGCACGATTCATGGGGCCACAGTGCGCCGATCGAGGCCGATTCGGGGTGATTCGGAGCCGATTTGGGGCGATTCATGATTGGGCTTGGTTTTGAGGCTGTGCAGCGGTTGGGTTCGAGGAAGGTCTGCAGTCTGGTACTGGGTTCGAGGAAGGTCCGCAGTCTGGTACTGATGCTGTGCTGCGGTTGGGTTCGAGGAAGGTCCGCAGTCTGGTACTGATGCTGTGCAGCGGTTGGGTTCGAGGTAGGTCCGCAGTCTGGTACTGATGCTGTGCAGCGGTTGGGTTCGAGGTAGGTCCGCAGTCTGGTACTGATGCTGTGCAGCGGCTGGGTTCGAGGTAGGTCCGCAGTCTGGTACTGATGCTGTGGAGCGGTTGGGTTCGAGGAAGGTCCGCAGTCTGGTACTGATGCTGTGCAGCGGTTGGGTTCGGGAAGGTCCGCAGCTGGTACTGATGTGTGCTGCGAGTTGGGTTCGGGAAGGTCGCAGTCTGTACTGATTGCTGTGCAGGTTGGGTTCGAGTAGGTCCGCGTCTGTTACTGATGCTGCGTGCAGCGTGGGTTCGAGGAAGGTTTCCGCAGTCTGGTAACTGATGCTGTGCAGCGGTTGGGTTCGAGGTAAGGTCCGCGTCTGGTACTGATGCTGTAGCCAGCGGTTGGGTCGAGGTAAGGACCGCAGTCTGGCATGAGCTGTGCAGTGTGCATGTGGTTGGAGTTCGAGGAAGTGCCGCAGTCTGTGGTACTGATCTGTGCGTCTGCAGTGGTTAGGTTGAGGTCAAAGGTCCGCAGTCTGACTGATGCTGTGCAGTGTGCAGTGGTTGGTCGAGGAAGGTCCGCAGGTCTGGTACTGATGCTGCTGCAGCGTTGGGTGGTTCGGGACGGTTCGCGTTGTATGATGCTGTGCAGTGTGACAGTGTTTGGGTATCGAGGAAGTCCGGCAGTCTGTACTGATGCTGGTTGCAGCGGTTGGGTTCGAGGGAAGTTCGCCAGTCGGACTGAATGCTGTGCAAGTGTGTGCAGCGCTTGGGTTCGAGGGAAGGTCCGCAGTCTGGTACTGATGCTGTGCAGCGGTTTGGGTTCGAGGAAGGTCCGCAGTCTGGTTACTGTGTGTGCAGCGGTTGGGTTCGAGGAAGGTCCGCAGTCTGGTACTGATGCTGTGCAGCGGTTGGGTTCAAGGAAGGTCCGCAGGGCCACCAGGAGCAGCGAGAGCACCGATAGAGCCGTGAGGGAGATGAGTTACATTTGACTTGGCTGGGTTACTGGATGACTAGGTTTTGTCCTCTCGTTTTTCCTTGGTTTTCTCTTTGCTTCTGTTCACAATTTGCATTACCTATTGTGGAGGATGCTTTCGTAATTTGTCAGCAGCGTTGGATTCAGAGTATGTGTATATTGTGTATCATGTGCTTCGACGAGAAATAACTTTTGTCTTTTGCATCAACTGTGCCATTTGATTACGTAACATTTTAAGATGTGTTTCAATAACATTTTGATAACACTGCTCTGCATTTTTAATAACGCGTATAGTTTCCTCATTTTTGCCAACGTCTCCTCACACGTTTTTTAATACCATCATCAATGCGTATGCCATCCTATTATAATACAGAATCGCAAGTCTCGCGAAGCATACATTCAGGCTTTCGAAAGCAAAACTTTGCTGCTGGTGCTAAGCTAACCACTACACTGACTGCTTGGGACGAATCAGTACAAATACGTCTGCTAAATTAGATATTTATATTTATTATAACTGGATAATTATAATTGCTTAACACGCGCACTGCAGGAGGTGTTGATTTCCGCCCCTCAGATTTGTGCAGGAGTAGCGGAAAAACGGTGGTACGCAGCGCCGCCAAATTTCCCACACTTTGTAAAAGTTTTGACTTCAGGTCATCTCAGGTCAGGTCACAAGGTCACGTCAAGTGATCTTACCTCCAAAAAGGCTTGTGGTCGTGCCAATTTTTTTTATTGAAACTTCCAGGACTTCATAAGAATATCAGTACCGACAATTTGCTTATCTCAGATTTTTCGAATCGCCGACCTAAGGTCAGGTCAATTTCCTGACCTCCCATTATAAGTGATCAGGAAACTGTGTCAATGCCTCCTTATCAGAGAGCTTGCATTGGATCAGACAAATTCTTTCAGAATCATGCTATTTTAGCTCTTGATTGATGACCCAGGTGCGATTGCCGTTCAGTGATCTCTGCAAGGTCATCTGAGGTCATCAGCGTTGTTTTGCTAATAACTATTCGTAGAATAAATTGAGAGATAGAGACAATCGGATGACACAAATTTGTTTGTCTCGTCGAGACACGTCGATCCATATGACATGACCTACCTGGGTCACCAAATGACCTTGACCTGAGGTTAAATTAATAAATTGACCTCAATAGGTCACCATTTACATGTTTTAAAGCGCCTTCACGGGACAAACACGATGGCGTCAAAATCATTTTCCATCTTTGTTATAGGTGAAATGCTATTTACGGAAAACTGATTTGCCACACATAGCCTTTTTGACCTTCGATGACCTATGCGGGCTCTGGAGCCTTAACTATTGAACATATCCAAAATCTGAGGACATGGTGGCGACTGAATTTGTCACGGGCTTTGGAATGCTTGTTTCCGTTTGTTCCTAACTATCATCATTTCCAATATATTTTTGGGCTTCTGAAAAGAAGTCCTAAAACCGGAAAATCGGACCTATTATGACCTCTGGTGACCTCAATTTTGATCTGACCTAAGACAAAACTAATATACTTTCGATAGAAATTGTTTCGCGCTATCTAACACCGTTCTACGCTTATCGCTACGTAGCGTAGTTTTCGAGATCTCAGGGGGCAGAAATCACCCCCATGCAGTTCGTGTTTGGCGCGAACCCCCTGCAGTGCGCGGGTTAAATTCCATTGGGCAAATTACAAATAAATTTCCAATAACGTCTGCATGTAGTGTTACTACCAACGCCGCCCGCAAACGCCTCCCGCAAACGCCACCCACAAACGCCGCCCGCAAACGCCACCCGCAAACGCCACCCACAAACGCCGCCCGCAAACGCCGCCCGCAAACGCCGCCTGCAAACGCCGTCCCAAACACCAAATATCGCTAACGCCGACCGCAAACGCCGCCCGTAGTGTTACTACGATTGGGTGACATAGCGACTTGCGTGATGGCTGTGTTACGACGCCATCGTGTCTAAAAACAAAGCTGTCACTATATTGCAGAAGCATGCTGGGGGGTGCAGGCACATTACTGCGCATGCGCTCGCTCATTGTTATACCCAATATTTAGCCGCACCCAAGGCGTTGAGAGTGTTACATATGCGATGATGAGAAATACCCTGGATTGGCCACTCTTTGTTCGGGCCTTGGATTAAGGAGACACAAAAATAAGAAGCCGCACTAGCAAGGTCGAAGGCGCGAAAGACATCGGTGCATTACAGGAGAAGCCCCGCAACCACATCAAGCCCGAAACGTCCACCTACTCGTCATCTTCCGATTAACCCAGCGCGATTGCGAATAGGCGGGCAATAGAAAGCTCATTATGAGGATGAATCAGAAGCATATTGAGAAAAATCGGTTAAATTAAGTACATGTCAGGTCAAGCCAGGGCAAGTGTATAATATGATTTTGGTTGATCGACTCATATTTTCGTCCAAGGCCGTTTGTGATTTAAAACGTCTTTTCACACAAATTTGCTCTCCAAGGTATGATAAAAACATCACCAAAAGGTATGTGTAAGAACAAATGTGTATTTACGTGATTGTGATTGATTTCCCATATGGAAATGGCAGTTACACATTTCCATATTATTAAATAACCAGATGAAATGTACAGCAACGGCACGACCCACCATAATGATCTTCCTTCCAATGACTATATACTATACCAATATTTATTGCGTCAAAAAATTACAGTCTACTCTGCAAGAGGGAAAAAGCATTGAGAGCACTTTCCGCTCTTCGACGCATATTAACTATAAACAAAGCGTCTCCTGTAGTGTCGTGCTTGGCCCGGTTCACATTTGTCGCTGAGTCATCCAGGGTCATTTTCATCCATGCATATGCCGAAGCAATGTAAAAGCATTAGCGCGTGGAGTGTGTAGTTTTCCGCATTATGCACTGGCATACCACACTGGCGACATATGGTAAAAGACTTACTAAACTCTGCTGTGTGTGTAGATATTTGTGATCTCTGTATCTGTAGATATTTGTGATTTTCAAAATTACTGCACTCGCTTCGCTCGTGCAGTAATTTCAAACAACGCCTCGATCACAAACATCTACATACCAGCATCGTTCAGTCACATCAGTCATCACACATTGTAAAGTCCAGTGCCATTGTTGGGGCTGGATCACGGGATAATGATCATGCGTCGCACTCCGCTACGTTAATTGTCCCAACCGCAAGACGTTGCTCATCAACGTGCAGAAGCCACACGTCTTCTTCTCGTTCGAAGTCAGATGTCTTACGAACGCCCTGCATTTCAAGTCAGATGTCTTACAAACGCCCTGCGTCCAGCAGCTTCAGCTAATTGCGTTTAGCCACGGAAACGACCGAAACTCATTCGGGGCACGCCGTAAGCACCAAACTTTCCTGCNCCTATACACCAATTTTGAACAAAAAGTGAGAGATGAGGGTGTAATTTGGGATAAAAAATGGTTGAAATGTCGTGGAATGCCCCAACTAGTCCATTCTTCAATCTCGGATTTTTGACATCGGTGACCTGAGGTCATGACAACTTCGTGACCTGTCCATTATAAGGCAACGGGAGAACACTGAAATGCGCACCAATCGAACAAACCTAGCTAAATCTGGTCAGTTTTCATCAATATCACTATTTTGGAGCTAAGCAGAAGAATGCATGTGATATATAGTATTCTTCATGGCTCCGAGTGGAATATAAGGAAATATTTTCCAAGCGTGTGACTGAAAAACCGAGCGGCGAAGGAGCGAGGTTTTGTCAGGAACACGCGCGGAAAATATTTCCTTTCTTCCACGAGGGAAACATTAATAATTCTACTAAGTAGAGTTTGATTCAGTCGAGTTCAGTTCCGTACTTGATTTTTCGTCGAAACTCGCGTGACCTTATTTTGCATCTCAGAGGGATGCAAATATAACACATTATTTCACTTTATCGTTGAACGAGCATTAAACATTTTTATCTTTGCATCTCAGAGGAGTGCAAAGATAACAATATGCCTGCACTGCAAACCCAATGGAAAATCAAACTCTACTAAAAATGTAATTTTCTTCAGTGACCTCTTTTAGGTCAGATCCAATGTGTCCCCAGGGCATATTTTGTTGTTGTACAATAACTTATATTCTACGTAGGGCAGAGTGATAGGGTTTTCACTATTATGTTTCTCTAATCGATTATCATCAAGTGATATCAAATTTGTTGACCTTGACATGACCTCAGGTCAGGTCAGGTCAATTTTAGAATTTGATCTAGTAAGGTCATCCGATATATCATTCGATGCACCGTGACGAGAGAAACACGATTATGACAAAAGAGTTGCTCTAGCTTATATACATACAAAGTTATTAGCACAAAAATGATTTCCGTGGCGAAATTTATAATTTTTACATTTGCTGACCTCTGGAGCCTCAACCATTGACACTATCTCAAATCTGAGAACATGCTAGAGAAATAATGTTTAAAGGGTTTTTAATTGCTTTTTACCGTATGTTCTTAACTATCTTAGTTACCGAGCTAGCTCGGATTGTGTGAAGCAATGCTCAATTTACTCGAAATATGGGAATATTTGACCTGTTTTGACCTCTGGTGACCCCAATATTGACCTGATCAAAAAATCACATTGTAATTTATCTAGTACTCGTCACGGCCTACCGCACGCCGTTCTCCGATCCTCGCTACGGTGCGTAGTTTTCGAGATCTCTGAGGGGAGGGGGCGGTTATCCGCGCCCCCCCCGTCGGCTCTAAGTTGGCTCAGAGTCTCAGACCCCTGTCGGTGCGAGGGTTAAGCACAGAGGGGCCTCTTTTATGCACAGAGGGACCTCCTTCAGGTACAGAGGGGCCTCCTTCAAGCACAGGGGATCTTCTTTAAGCAAAGGGTGACCCCCTTTTAGCACAGGTGTGGGGGGGGGGCTCCTGTAACTTACAAGGAGCCTCTTTCAGGCATAGCGAGGCCTCCAATTCAACATTGGGGGTGCAAGTGCATCCTCAAAAGTATACAAAGTTACACTCCTGTCTGCGCGCGCTGTGTCACCCGCACCCACCCACACAGGTAAGAATCTTCGAACTCTGAAAACAAAAGCTACGCTTGTCATTTTTCTACGATTTCGAGAAAAATTGTTGTAACAATGATGTAATGATCACATATGCACGTTTCCATATTTATTTATTTTACAAATTCAACAAATATATTTTAATGTTGAATCAAACGTGAATCGATTACAATATTTGCATTCTTTGAATTGAAAGCAATCAATTCTAAAAAATGATAATCGAACGGTGATTGAATCATTCGGGTTTCAAAATAAAACGTGAATGAACCGTTCCCCAAAAGGTGAATAAGTAACCAGTCTGGTTTCTGAAGCTCTTCCCTGAAAATGTATGCCCCATTACTTGGTACAGATGATTCTCACTCCAGAAGAGGTACACAGGAGTAGCATGGCTACGATACAGTTGGACGGTACAAGTGCCTGCTGTAAGCATTACTATTTTGCTGGTGAGCTGGAGTCGGAACAGCACCCATACACTGAGACACATTATCGGATGACAACCAACACACTTCAAGGCCCACACCTGATGCCGCCCGGCCCGGGCGGCATCAGGGCCCACAATGGCCGCGGCGGCATGCAAGGGCGCCACTACGGGCCGGGCAGCTTCAGGGCCCACATGGGCCGGGGGCTAGCCTGTTACGGATCTCAGGCAGGCTCAACGTTCATGACGTCACGAAACTATGTTACTACAGCTGTTTCATTCGGATAAACGCATGCGCTGCGAACACATACGACCGCACGACACTGCTCCTAGCGTGCAGCGTGGCGGCCGGACCGGGGCGCTCAGTCTCCGGACAGGCCGCCGCGCGCACGCCCTCCGCGCGCCGTGACGGGACACTCCTCACGTGGTTCAAGGTAGCGAGGTTGGTTAACGTCTCCATCCTCGCCGAACACGGCGCCACAAGTGGGAGACAGGTCACCTGGTGTGTCGTGTTAGTGGCCGCATACTCATCTGAGGCGGGGGCGGGGGCGGGGGCGGGGGCGGGGGCGGGGGCGGCCCAATGTGTGCCGGCGCTGTCCGGCGGCGCCGCCCCCTTACTCTCCACCCCAGCCAGGTCGGCCGGCTCCTGCAGAGTAGTCCACTCATCCTCGGTTCCCGTGTCAACAGACGCGCGGCTCAGCAGAGGCACCGCGTCCCCGTCGTCTGCCCCGGCGCCCAGCAGGTCTGAGTAGCCGCTGTCACGCAGCACCGGTGGCGCCGGCCGGTACAGGTCAGCTTGTGGCGCCGGCTGACGGCCGGGCGGCGGCAGCGGTCGGCGCAGGTCAGACTCCACCGGCGGCCGGCGGCCCGGCATCGGCGGCGGCTCGGCCCGGATCGCCTCATAGGGCGCCGACAGAACCTGGTCGACGGACCGCGCCGGGCCCAGACCGCGCGTCCGCACCTCCCGCTCCGCCCAGTGCTGCGTGGGAAGGGGAGGTGTCGTCATATAGCGCAGTGTACGGAAGCAGCATAGCGCTGAGCTGAGCAGCACATCACAGCAATACAGCATTGTAGTGTACAGACTGGTTATTGATTCGACATTGATTGCATCGATTGGAATCGTTCAATTCGAATTCCTTGAATAAAACAATGATTGATTCACCGCCAGATCTTTTGATTCATGAATCGAGATCGAATAAAAACTCGAATCAAATCAAGGCTGGTTTAATCAAAACATTGAACGATTCTTAACGATTCAAGAGCACTGGTAAATTGTGTAAATACATGTAGTCCAGTCGCTATATGCATTTTTACTGAAATAGTATTGGTGTAACAATGTTTTCATGATATGATCATATATATGTATGTTTCAATTTTTATTGATTTGACATCAATTCACTTCATTCATTTGAATTTTGAATCAAACGTGAATCGATTAAAATATTTGTTTTGATTCTTTGAATTGGAAAGAATCAATTATCAAAATTTCCCGTGCATCGAACAGTGATTGAATCATTCAGATTCCAAAATGAATCATGATTGAATCGTTACAAAAAAGTTGAATCAATAACCAGTCTGGAAGTGTGGGTAGGTCAAGGAAATAAGATCAAGGAAACAAAACAGTGCCGAGTAAATCATATCACGTGAACAACACATGGTCGTGTACACGCGCCAGGGAAAAAGCGCACCAATGTTACACAATCGATCCCTAAGATCCCTCCTGCCAACCCAGATTAGCCCAAATTCCTAACCCTGCAGAAATGGCCATGGGAGAGCCAATCACAAGGCTGCACATCAGGATGGTTACACAACTGGTTATGAAACAACACAGCTACATTATACGCTGCACTGGTGCATAGCAGACCGTGTAAACAACACAACATTACACAATGTTGTGTTGAAGATGGTGACAAATAACCCAACATTACACAGGCCTGTGTGTGTGTGTGTACACTATTCACGCTTCTTCTGGTGCAGCTCTCGGTCGCCGACTACTGGCAACAGGTAGGAACCATGGCACACTTCTCTTTAGAGCGGCTGCGTGTGCCTGGGCCTGAGGGATCTATGGCTCGGCGAGCTTAAAATACAGGGCCCAGGGCCCGTATGTCGTTGCAGCATGTGTTCATGGCATCATCAATCATCATCGCATTGCCTCATCCTCATCGACCCGTGTATTGCACAACACACGAAATACAGATGTCATAGTGCGGGTCACGGGAAAATTGGCACACAAGCACATTTTGCGCTTTAGTCGTGGTACCAACAGTCTCAAACAAACAAATTATTAAATCGCTACCACAATACAAGACAGCTGACTACGGCAGATCGAACGAGAGGGAACCTAAACACCGTTTGAAAAATACCGATTCAACAAGTACATTTCTTGGATAGCCTGCCTGGGCAACTGGCGGTTTTCACCTGTGGTTTGACGAAAGGCTACTGACCCACCTGTGGTTTGACGGGGGGCTACTGACCCACCTGTGGTTTGACGGGGGGCTACTGACCACCCTCTGGGTTTGAGATGGCTATGGCGGACGCCACAGCTGTGGTTTGATACGGAGGCTACTGACCCACGCGGGTTGCGACGGGGGGCTAACTGACCCAGCCTGTGGTTTTGACCGGAGGGCTGTGGACCCACCTGTGGTTTGACGGAGGGCTGTGGATCCACCTGTGGTTTGAGACGGAGGGCGCTGTGGACGCCACCTGTCGGTTTGACGGAGGGGCTGTGAAACCCACCTGTGGTTTGACGGAGGGCTGTGGACGCGCCACCTGTGGTGTTTGAACGGTCAGGGCCTGTGGACCTCACCTGGCCTTTGTGGTTTTTGACGGAGAAGGCCTGTGGACCACGTGTGGTGTTAACGAGGGGCTGAGGACCTACCTGTGGTTTGACGCCGGAGGTCTGTGAGCCCACCTGAATGGTTTAACGGAGGGCTTGGAACCCACTGTGGTTTAACGGGAGGGGTGTGACCGCACCTCGTTGGATTTGACGGAGGACTGTGAACCACCTGGTGGTTGTGACGAGGGCCCTGTGGCCCTACCTGTGGTTTAACGGCAGGGCTGAGGACCCACACTGTGTGGTTTGGAAGAACGGAGGGTTGTGCCCGCACCTGTGGTGATTTAACGGAGGCTTAGGACCCACCTGTGGTTTGACGAGGGCTGGGTGGAGCCAGAGCGGAGGGCTGTGGAGCCGCCTGTGGGTTTTAGACCAAGGAGGGACGTGGACCCCCTGTGTTTGACGGAGGGCTTGTGACACTCGTGTGGTGTGTCAACGGTATAGGGCTTGTGGACCCACCTGTGGTTTGACGGAGGACTGTGGACCCACGGCTGTGGCTTTAACGGAAGGGCTAGGACCATACGTGTGGGGTTAAATAGAACGGCAGGTCTGTGGACCCACCTGTGGTTCTGAGGAAGACTGTTGGACTCTTCCACTCTGGTTGGGGACGGAGGCTGAGGACTCACCTGTGTTCTTGACGGAGGGCTGTGGCCCGCTACCTGTGGTTTGACGGAGGCTTGTGTGGACCACCTGCTGGTTTGACGGATGGGCTGTGTGTGGACCACCTGTGTGTGTTAACGAAGGGCTGTGTGGGACCCCACCTGTGATTTTTTGCACGCGGAGGGCTGTTGACCCACCTGTGAGTTTTAACCGGAGGGTTGTGGAGTGGTGGACCCACCTGTGGTTTAACGGAGGGCTGTGGACCCACCGTTGTTTTAACGAGGACTGGGTGAACCCACCTGTGGTTTGAACGGAGAGGCACTGTGGACCCACCTGTGGTTTTGACGGAGGCTTAGACCCCCAGTGGTTTGTACTAACCGAAGGTGACTGTGACGGCACGACTTGTGGTTTGTCGGCGAGCTGTAAGAACCCACCTGTGGTTTAACCGGAGGGCTGTGAACCCACCTGTGGTTTACGGAAAGCTTGTGTACGACCACCTGCTGGTTTAAAAGAGGACTGTTACCGCCTGTGTTTGACGGAGGGCTGAGGACCCACCTGTGGTTTGACGGAGGTCTGTGGACCCACCTGTGGTTTAACGGAGGGCTGTGGGACCCACCTGTGGTTTGACGGAGGGCTGTGGACCCACCTGTGGTTTGACGGAGGACTGTGAACCCACCTGTGGTTTAACGGAGGACTGTGAACCCACCTGTGGTTTGACGGAGGACTGTAGACCCACCTGTGGTTTGACGGAGGGCTGTGGACCCACCTGTGGTTTGACGGAGGGCTGTGGACCCACCTGTGTTTGAACGGAGGACTGTGAACCCACCTGTGGTTTAACCGGAGGACTGTGAACCCCACCTTGTTTTTGACGGAGGACTGGTAAGAACCCACCTGTGGTTTGACGGAGGGCTGTGGACCCACCTGTGGTTTGACGGAGGACTGTGGACCCACCTGTGGTTTAACGGAGGGCTGTGGACCCACCTGTGGTTTGACGGAGGGCTACTGACCCACCTGTGCTTTGACGGAAGGCTACTGACCCACCTGTGGTTTGACGGGGGGCTACGGAGTCCGGACCCACCTGCGGCCCCCAGCTGCTGCTGCCAGTGAAGCCGCTTGGCTCTAGCGTCTCGAACGGCTCGGAGAGCGGCTGGCGCTGCTGCTGCTGCTGTTGCAGCTGCTCCAGCTGGTGCTGCAGCTGCCTCCCCCTGCTGGTCGCAGCTGCGCATTCCAAACGCCAGCGCCCGCTCCTTCTCCTCGGCTTCGTTCCCGCCAGTCCTGCTAGCATCGGTGTCACTGCTTCACCCCAGATCATGGCCCAGGGCCACAGAGCGCAGGCCGTCCAGCTCGGTGGCCCCGGTTTGCACTAAACCATTACATACCACTGCCCTTTTTTTTAGGGGAGGGGGTTAAATTAAATAACAGTTCGGCTCGAGACCCACCGGTGGCGGTTGTGTGCGCTGCGCTGCCAGCGTAGCCGGTGAGTGGTGGGTGACCCGGTCAGGTCAGGCGACCGCCGTTGGCTGGCGCAGCCTCGGGCCCCGGGCGGCGGGCGGAAAAATCAGTGACTGTGGCTCGGTAGCGATCCGTCAAGCATTGCGACGGAGCAGTGCAACAGTGAGAAGGACAGGACAGTGCATTTAGCGTTATCTGAACACCAGGAGTATGGAGAAGGGTCTCACTACTGAGTCTGCAGACAGTTCCGACTCTCCGGCAATGGGTGGCACGCCCAGGACCGTCAAATAGCGGGGCCGCGACAATGCGCCGACAGCGATCAGTGACGGATATGGTTCGCGAGATGGACAACAGCTCCGCGGTCAACAAGCGGGGCAGAGGAGAGTCCGAGTCACCAGCCCAGCGTGTCTCCAAGACGCGAGACACTGGCAGTGAGTGGGATAAATTCGAGGCGATGCTCGACACGGCGCTCGCTAGACTGCGCGTGCAGATTCAGTCCGATTTTGACGAATTTAAGAACACGATGAAGCAGCAGTTCACGGCGGTGGGGCAGCGGCTGCGGAAGGTGGAGGAGCGGATGCAGGAGAAGGAGGCGGAGCTGGCGGGAATGGCGGCGACAGTGCGGGGGGGGGTCATAAATACCCCCGGGTTTTTCATAAAAATGGTACAGAGCAAGTTCCCGACGTAACTTTTGAGAAACAAAAATGATTGGTGCATCATTTAATTTGATGTGTTTTGTTTTAAGACTTATGATAGTTAAAAAGGAAACAATGTTGCATTTCCCCTTATTCAACCATTCAGACTCCCAACTCTTCTTATTTCTTAACCCGCGAGTTACTGGGGGGGGGGCTATTTATAGCCCCCTCCCGTTATTCTGCAATATCTCCTAAACAAACGTAGGTATCGTGACCAACTTCAGTAAACTTGTTCCAGATCAATTTTGACACATGCTGCCTGATGGAAAAGACGAGGCTATGATAGGTTCAATCCGGAAAATGACGTCAGAGTGACGTATGTTCTGCGGTTTTTGTTGAAAATGGGTTTGCGGGAACGTGCCAAAAATACAGTTTAACAGATGAACACCAAATCGTCAAACACCAAACGACAGGTTATAAAGTTGGGCTATCAGACTGCTATCTCCGGATAAGAAAATGAAATTCAAAATTTTGAGAATTCCAAAGACATTTTTTTTTGTTTTTTGAAATTCAAAAAAGTTCAATATTCAAAAAAACGGAATATGTTAATTGCATTGATGCCCAATGAATGTGGGTAGAAGTTTGAAGTCAATATCTCAAAACATGACTGAGTGACAGCCTTTCAAAGACAAAATTAGACCACCTTTACTGTATAACATAAGCAAAAAAAGTGCATTCCCGTTTTTTTTGATTTTTCTTCATATTTGTATGTGAATAAAAACATAATTATAAGGTCATTTTTCGCGTTCTAACCGTAAACGAACCCATAAACATGTGTTTTACAAACTCCTACTGACCGTAATCTCAATTTGACCTCGGACTCGGATTGACCTTGACCTGCACCCAAGGTCAAAAATTAGCTTTTAATGGTAATGAAAGTGTCAGATACACGATCATACCGATTACCAACTTATTTATTTTTTTTTTTTTTTTTTTTTTTTTTTAGCGACAATGCCGACCACCGGACTTTGATGGCCACGGTCAACATTTTTTTATTTGACGTGACCTGTGCGTCACTCAGTGACCCGTAGGATAAAATATTAAGTTCCCTCGACAAATTTTTGGATAGGGGCATCGATATGCCGTTCGAATTTTTAAGATCGGTCCAGTAGTTTCGGAGATCAGAGGGGGCTAAAATACCCCCCCCAGTAACTCGCGTTATGAAATATACCCCAGTAACGCGCGGGTTAAGGAACAACGTCGTCCATTGAACTTCCATCTCTACTGACTAAAGAGATGAGAGATTTGGAATGTGAAATTTCATCGTGGTAACCTAGCAAGTAGTATTGTGTAACGTTACACGCATCAAATACACGTAACATCCTTTCTAAGGATGTTAACATGCTAAAAAGTGTAAAAAATGGGACATTCCAGCATATGTTGCATGGCTAAGGACGGGTGAAAAACCCAGAACCCACCCGTAAAACCCACAAAAAACACCACCAAATGTGATTAGATGAAAAACCCGTTTTTTTCCAACCCGCCGGTGGCAGACAGTCCTGCTGAGAAGCTAACAAGACACATGCTGCTGGCGAATGACAAATGTAGACACCGGGACAATACAGGGCAACGTGATGATGAAACATACCAAGACATGACATGTCGTGAGTGTGAACCCGGCTTACTAGATCTAGTGGTGTGGATAAATGCTGTAACGCCACAACGCAAACAAGTCACAGATAACACAGACAGGTGTCCCTCCTAGTCACCTCTGACTGGACAGCGCCGGTCTGTCTGAGAACTGAGCGGCGGCGCCGGAACTGACAAGCGAGCCTGACCACAGATGGCATCACCGTCAGGGAGGCCATCTGTGGGAACCCCGGCCGGCGGGCAGCGGCGCTAGCCGGGGTTCCCCGTACCACCGCTAAGTCGGTCATGTCTTTGTCCAGCTCTCACCTGCAGGTTGGCCACGGCTTTGTACTCGTCGAGTTGGCGGTGGCCGGTGGCGGCCATCTGTCCGCCGCCGCTGCTGCTGTGACGCAGCGCCTCCTCCAGCCGATAGTTGTGCTTCACCAGCGCCTCGTACCGGGCGTACAGGTCGGCTGGGGCCTGCCGACGGCAGCGGCAGGACAGTGTCAGCAGTGGCCGGGCAGCTCTGTCACGCTGAGCTCAGTCCACTCCTGCTCAGCTCAGCTCAGCTCAGCTTCAGCTCAAGCTTCAGCTCAGCTCGTCAGTCAGTCCATGTTCTCGTCTCAGCTCGACTCTCTATCCTCCCAGACACTAAGCTTCTCAGCGAGATCCAAAAGACACATCCAGACCTCAGTTTCAATTATTAACATATCAAGCAATTCATCATTCATCACACAATACTACACATAGTGTACGTCATGCCGTAGCGACATGTTCTTTCTCATACTATTTCCTTCACCGCCAGATAGTCTTAGAAACTTGCTCTAAGGACCTTGAGTTAAATTGTGAAACTTACTCAACAACACTACACTAACTTGGTGTAGGAGAAATGAATCAAGTCAATATACTATCGAAATAGAGATACGAGCTATCACACATGGGCGAGGTCCATTACATCGCTTACGATGACGGACACTCCGCCTCCGTAGTTTGTTACGGAATTGAAAATTACTCTCAGTATCTTAAAGTAGGAACATATTGGTGGACTGAATCCTGTAGATCACTTCAAGGAATCATTTATTTTGTCTGGTCGGACACTGCATTATCGTCACATGTAGATGTTTCAGCCATACTGTATGTCCCTGGTGGACCAGCTAACCTAGACCACCGGGCCAGGCCGCCCTCCAACAATAAAAAGCACACCTTAAGTCAGTTCAGAGATATACGGTGCGTTGATACAAGTGTATTATTATCATTTGTTTGGCAGAAACGGGACTAGTGCGAGTTTATAAGCACTAATTTGATCCTTTGATCATAGGATTCTGCATGTTTGAGCTCTTCGAGTAGAGTCAGGCTCTATTTCACAGACAGTTTCTTATTCAGAAGATTCCGTATGCTTCCTACTTTTATTTAATTGCCGTGTATTTTAATGAGTATAGTTCATTAACCCGACATCACATCAGTAGTTTATATGTGTGAATGAATGGATATTTACATTACATTAATAGAAATCGACTAGATCATATTGTTGGAACATGCTGAATGAGCACTGTGCACGCTCCTACGACTACGTGTCGCATTTTGCACAACACCTACTCGATACACACGCACAGAGAGAGGATATGTGTCGCCCTACACAGCGCCTAGTGGATGAGGCACCAAGTAATTTTGCTCCGCTCAAATACTGTTCGTCCTCGCTGTAAGTAATATCTGCGGGGTCAACACTGCGGTTTATAGCGGTTGACGCCGGAGAAGCCGATGCACGATGAATTTCCGCAATCGCGTATCGATGTGCGGCGCTTTCTATGCTTCATTTCCGTCATAGCGTAATTAGTACGTACCAGTAAGGATTTTAAGGGGTTACTTACGTCTCCGGCAAAATTCACCGATTCGTCCAGATCGCACGAACCGTCCGATTTGGGGTTAAAAAATTCCGTATATAGGTCTGAGAAGACCACTTCGCTAGCACACGCAACTCTACATCACGAAATAAGACCATTCGTTTTTCTCGCATCCGTTGACCTCCACTACGCGCTGAGCTATCCGGGCGGCCATCCATCGCGTGAGCTGGCTCCATCGCACACAATGTTCAAGCACACAGGGTCACGCTGTGACGCCTTCTAGTAAGTAATACACACCATCTTAGATTGGTTTATTCATACATGCAAATCGGGAGACCTCACTAACGGTCCTGATTGGCCTGATGTTTACTGATCAAGTATAAGCTCGATAACAAGAGCGGGTGTTCGGCTCCGTTCAGCCCATAGAGCGCGAGCTTGAAGATGGTGATGCATGACTACGAACCAGATGCGCTACTCCGGCGCTAGGCTTCAATGGCGCTTCAGTAGCGAGGGAGCTGGATAGAGAGTACACTGTGTGGAGATTTAATCGAGATGTTAGCGTGGAATATATACGGCTATCGGATCGCTATCGAACGGGCGACTCGCTGGTTAATGGATCTATGATAATACATGTATACGCTCGCGCCACGCACCTGAGCGGTAGCTGTCGGTGGTTCAGAGATGGATAAATCAGAAGCGAGCCACTTCGATTGCTCATCACGTCTGATCATCCTCGGACGCCGGCGTATAGGCTAGCCCTGATTAAACATGAGAAGAGGATCGGCTCTCTCGTGCGGACGGCCCACTGAGCGGAGTCTGCGGGGTAGTTCATAAACAGTAAGAAGAGTATCGGCTTCCGCGCTCACTGTAGTGTTCGGAGCTGGTGGTCGTGTAGAGATCACCACAAGAGCGATCGGCTCCTACTCTGAAGCGGATTGCTGGTGTCGTGCATGAGTAGACGAGAGGCGAGTCTCGAGATAACTTACCTCGACCTGAGCGAGCTGGTGGTGTTGTATTAGAACTAAACAGACGCTCGCGCCTTTCTCACCTGGAGCGGGAAGCGTGGTGGAGGTGGTTGATAAACAGAGCGATAGACTTCCTCACCACCGCACGCGGAGTGTGGAGTGTCGGATATTCAACAGAGCGCTCGGCTCCTCACCTGAGAGCGGGAGTATAGTGGTGTAGTTGACTTACGAGGACAAGAAACGCTCCGCGGCGGCCTACTCGAGCGCTGGAGCTGGTGGTGAGTTTGTGATAAACAGGGGAAACGCCTCTATCGACTCGCGCTGTCGCACACCAGAGCAGAGCAGCTGGTGGAACGCTGTATATAGTGATGGAAACATTTGTACGGCGCTTCGGAGCTCCGCAACCTAGATAGCCTTCGCGTAGCTTGGTGGTGTTGTGATTCAACGAGAGCGTATCGGAACTCCAATCACTACTTCTGAAGCGAGAGCTGCGTTGGAGTGTGTTGGATAAATCAGAGGGGCGCATCGGCTTCCATCACCTGCTGAGCGGAGGGTGGTGGCAGTGGGTGGCTCTCGCAAAAATCGAGGAGAGCGATCGGCTACCTCACCGTATGAAGCGAGCTGAGATGTGTGCCTGGGGATAGAGGTACAGGAGTCGGCTTTCGTTGTCCTCACCTTGAGCGGAGCTTGTGTAGAGAGTGCCAAAGGCGCGTCAGTCTTTACGATGTCCGGTGGCCTGAGATCCCTGGTTGAGCGATGCTTGTCTTGCCTCGGCGCAGACCGAATTTGCATGGCACGGCATGCAAAAAGCCTTGTGTTCGAGACAGCCTTGCGGGTCCCAGACTGCTGCTCTCTCGCACACTGTGCATGCCTGTTATATGCCTCATACTGTCCAGCGCCTGTGGAAAAGCAGGATAAGGTAACTATCCGTCAACATCTAAAACAGTCAAAGTGACAAACAAATCCTCCCAGTGCAGAGGGCTGACACGCGACTTACTCTCCATGCCATGATATGTTATATATTATCTTCTATTGAATAAGTGATGGCGAGTCACGTAACTTTATTCTCGTCCAGTACCCACTACCATAGTGCTAAGACTGATATATGCTGCTTCTTTTTCTTCACGAGTGCCTTTGTTATGGAAACGAGGGATGGAATATGCGGGTATTTCGTCACTACTAGCTCTGCCGTCATGTGTTACGGCCCTCCATGGAGCGTAGAATTAGGCTTCCGCACAATGTGCTGTAAAGACAAAACAACATGTATGGAGTCGTCTAACTACCGATGTCGGGATCAGTACCGGATTCAGGGTACACGTCCGGCGCGAGTGCTCGCCCACGCCTGAAGGCGTCCTCTACCGAGTCGCTCTTCCTGATAAGATAACACACGTATGGATTGCTCTGTTCAATGCTCTAAATAGGCCTCGGACAGTACCTTCACGCCACGATGTGAGCTGCCGGGTCCAGCTGCTGTCCTCCATGTGCAGCTGAAGCTTCTCCAGCGCCTGTGGAAACACAGATGGATTGGTCACTCTACCGTCAGTACCCCTCCATGTGCAGCTGAAGCTTCTCCAGCGCCTGTAGAAACACAGATGGATTCGTCACTCTACCGTCAGTACCCCTCCATGTGCAGCTGAAGCTTCTCCAGTGCCTGTAGAAACACAGATGGATTGGTCAACTCTACCGTCAGTACCCGATAGCACGATTAGCTCCAGCTAATTCAAAGTGGGCTAACACCACCGAACAGGTATGCACACAAAATACATGGAACTCCCATTAGCAATGCGAGACTCTCTTCAACTGTTCATCATCATATATGTATAACCCTGTCAGCCATTAACGTCAATAGACGAATTTTAGATACCCTCACAACCTGAGGAACACAATCTGCAGCGTGAGACTAGCTGCGCAGTGCGACTGCGCACACCCTCTGGACTTCAATGCCGCCCCGTGTCCTACCCTGATGAGTGTGGACTTGAGCAGCTGGTTCTGGATGACCAGCTGACGCTCTCTGACGGTCATCTGAGTGGGCGACACAGGCCGGTCACTAGGCGGCCCTCCGCCTCCTCCGCCGGGGTCCGGCTCAAACGCCATAACCGCCCACTTCTCCGCCGGACCGAGCAGTGCAGGGGACGAGGGCGGCTGAAACAGGCCACCACACAGCGCCAGTGACCATGCCGCCGCAACAGCCAGCCGGACACGGCAGAGCTGCAGTAGACCATACTCACGTAAATCCAACATCAGCTATAACACCCTACATTCTGACATCAATGCAGCTTAAATAATAAACTAAAACAAAACGATCTTCAGAAGCTCCTAAGCTCGGAAAAAATGAAGCTATAAATAACAGTCTATTCAATTATCATAGCTTACCGAAGGTCGCAGAGCCCAGACAATATCCCTTAAAGGGAATTATTGACCTTTAAATTTATTTGTATTCATTATCTTATGACACATGTATGGTATCAAATTGATCGCGTGTCAATTTAAAAGTGAAATAACTTTTTATTTTGATCATTCAAATTTCGGAAATTGTAATCTATGTACTTATATGCCAATGGTGACCAACAGTACCAACGTTCTCTATATCTGGCGAGACGTATCTGTCGCTTTTCTTTTCTTTGAAAGCACTGTGATAATGTCCCTAAAACAAATCGCCGATACTAAATAGGTCGTCGTTGGGTGCATAAATGAAGTTTCGATTTCATTGCCACTTTTTCGATTGTTTGTAAATTGTTTTGGAAAAAGTGCTTATTTGTATTCATAAGCTAAAGCAATGTATTAAATACAGCTAGAGACAAAACACATCAATACAAAGGGCCCATTCCAGGACAGATCGACAAGGAAACCCCCAAATTAACACCCTACATCTCCAATTCGATGAAAGTCCGCTATAGAGGTCACCTGGGGCGCCGAATCGCGCTCTGTCAGTTTCAGCTCGATTGGAGCTACGGCTGCCGAGTTATAGCCTCCGGCTTTTTCGTGAGGTCACCTTGCATAACTTAACCAATCAGCCAATAACTCCGCAACAAATTATCAAATTCCTAGATGATGAATATGATGCTGATGTCAGCTTACCTGGGGACATCTGCTGGTACTAATGTCAGCTCACCTGGGGAGACAGCCTGTCCTTGGCGCTGACGGGTACTGATGTCAACTCACCTGGGGAGTCAGCCTGTCCTTGGCGCTGACGGGTACTGATGTCAGCTCACCTGGGGAGACAGCCTGTCCTTGGCGCTGACGGGTACTGATGTCAGCTCACCTGGGGAGACAGCCTGTCCTTGGCGCTGACGCAGTCAGATGTACAATGGGAAGAGCCACTACTGGAGCCGGAGGCGGGGCCGGGGCCGGGGCCGGGGCCGAAGCCATCTGTGCGGACGACGGGACGGCTGGTGGCCGGCTCGTCGCCGCCGCCCGGCTTGTGCCGCGCCGCCGCGCCGCTGGGCTGGGCCATCGGAGACGGCGCAATGCAGAGCAGTGAAGTGTCACAGAGCAGGCCGTGCACATACCCTGCAGGTGCAGAGGGGATGACGAGGGTCACTTGAGGAGGCGCACACGGGCCACAGACAGAGCTGCTCAGCAGCCGGCCTGCTGCCACCGTCAGTCCGGTCAGTCACACAGACTCGGCAGCTGACAGTCCGCCGTCAGTCACACAGACTGCTCACACCGCACACACATCCGACTCACGACAGCCGGCAGCCGTCAGTCCGGTCAGTCACACAGGCTGCTCACACCGCACACAAACGTCATCCGACACACGACAGTGGCAGCTTGACAGTCGGTTCAGTCAACATGACTGCTCAACCGCACACACATCCGACCACGACAGTCGGCAGCTACAGTCCGGTCAGTCACAAGACTGCTCACATACCGCACACACATCCGACACACGACAGTCGGCAGCCGTCAGTCCGGTCAGTCACACAGACTGCTCACACCGCACACACATCCGACACACGACAGCCGGCAGCCGTCAGTCCGGTCAGTCACACAGACTGCTCACACCGCACACACATCCGACACACGACAGTCGGCAGCTGACAGTCCGGTCAGTCACACAGACTGCTCACACCGCACACACATCCGACACACGACAGTCGGCAG
>VOPJ01006634.1:0-60614 GCA_014673585.1 Semibalanus balanoides | reverse complement strand
AGAATGGACGAGCTAAGTACGTTAGATAGGGTAAGATTCATGCAATTATTAAAAAGGCAGGATAAATGTTTCTCTGTTAAAAGTAAAAATTTGGCTCTTTAATAAAAACACCAAGGTTTCTTGCTGCAATTATGCCAGACACTTTTATTTATGTTGTGTTTTAAATTTTTCAGTTGTATCAACTAAGAAACACCGAGGATACTTCAACAGTCGTAAAGCTCGCTTTAAGTTACTGCCACCTACTGAATAATTCAAGATTTATTTCCAGTTTCCTGGATCTGAGTAAGCTGATTAAAAAAGGTTTTGGTTATTGACAGTGACAATCTGTTGGCATGTAGCAGGGCAGATATCTTAGGGAAATGAGCTTGATACGGACACCTTTGGAGGGCAGCATATGTGGGGAGCAGAGTATAGCAGTGCTTATCATTTCAGGGCAAAATAGTAGTATTTTTTTGCTTGACACCAACAAGCTGTAACCCTAAGAGTAAATCACGAATATGATTTTTTCCTAGTTTAGTGAAACTCTTCTCACCACAGACGGGGCCAACAGCGGATGTTGTGGATGGGCTATTTGGGCGGATCATAAATGATAACTTTGGATGTGACGGAATGGGGGCAATCTACACATGGAAAGTCGTTATTGGGGAAAATTTAAATAGTTCGCTTCTTATCGGACGGAGGATTACGTCGGTTCATATCAAACAGTGCATAAAGGAGACCAATTGCAGAAAAATTGAAGACAAGACGACTGTAAGCAAACACTCGGTGTTCCAAAAACCGATTATGCGTAGTCAGAGGGGAATCCATTAGTTTTTCTAGCCGAAAGAAAAAAGAGCACGCAAAAAAGCTTAAATTCTTGGAAAAGGAAATAAATAGCTTTTGTGAAGAACCAGCCGACAAGGAAAAAGACCAGCTGGCTCTAAAACTGAAAACGGAGCCGGAACGAACTAATAGGTTGACCGCACTTGAAAGAAAATATGTTTCAATGTAAAGCAAAACTGGCGGCCAATATGTCAGAAAAGGGCCTCCAATATATTTTCATAAATGGGATCCGCAACAAAAAGGGGCCCAACATCCTATAAATCGTTAGAGCTTGGAAAAACTGCACCAGGTAAATGTTCATTTGCAAAGATTGATATGGATGTGGAAAAGGAAAGTGCCATACATTTTTGAAAAAATTTATACGCGACGGCCGTCAGTTGCAAATCTTTGACAGCAATCGAGGAAAACCTTTCTAGCTAATATTAAGCCCTTGTCACCGGAAACAGATTCAGATCGGGAACAGCCTGTAAACTTTGCGGGAATTGGGGCAACATTGCGGAAGCATGGGAAGGATGGTTCAAAAGCCAGGACCCCGATGGCATTCACGGCCCGCAATTTATAAAGTTTTTTTTTGGATGAACTTAAAGGGGACGGTTCTTTCGGGTTTTTGAAGAAATGAGAAGGACAGGAATCATACAATCTCTAGTGAAATGCAGTACAACCACGCATAATATTACTTTTAGGTCTGGTTTGAGTATCGTCCGCATGTAGTTTTCCTACACACTGGTGGATCCAGTAACGCACTTCCGATTGACGAGCGGTCTTCTTTGCTGAATAGCCCCATCCAATCAATCCTGTTTTTTACCAGTGCCGACTCACGTGGCGGAATGCGTACTGTGCCGTGGTTGCGTGCCGCTGGGAGGGAGATGTTTGAAAGGTATGTTTTGTCGCAAAAACTCCGCAACGGCTGGGCTGATTGTGTTCGAATTTGGTGTGTGGCTAGGGACCTCTCGGCCGCCGTTTTTCCACTAGGCAGGAGTGGGGTGCCTCTGCACGTGCGCACGTGCATACCCCTATGCTATATCTCAGGAACGGCTGAACCAATTGTGTTCCGGTGTCTGGTTAGGGACCCCAAAGCCGCCGTTTTTCCATAAGTCAATGGCAGGGTGCCTCTGCACATGTGCACGTGCACACCCCTATTCTATATCTCAGGAACGGCTGAACTGATTGTGTTCGAATTTGGTGTGTGGTTTGTGACCTCTCAGCCGCTGCCTTTCCACAAGTCAGGTGCGGGTGTCTCTGCACGTGCGCACGTGCCCACGTGCGCACCCTTTTTGTATCTCAGAAACTACTAGCCCGATTTAGTTTAAATTCACCATACGTTCCCTTCGCGCTCGCTCGTTCATGGCCAACTACGGCGCTTTAGTGGTACTACTGAGCGCTGACTGCCAGCGGTCATTGTGATTTACTATACGAGGTTAATGCATATGAAAGCTATATTCTTTTTATTTTGTTATCATGCCGAGATGTGCAACCAGGAAAAGAAGTTACCTGAGGCTTGGCTCCACTCACGGTCTGGTTTCAATATCAACATTTCGTTTTCCACGACCTAAAATATAGATTTTCACGCTGCTTGGCGGCGCCACGTCAGTGGCCATCGTCATCGTTTTCAGTTTGTCGTAATGCTGCTTTGAATGCATGCCATTTTTTAGCTTATTATCCTGTACAAGGCCTACCACCTATATTTATGTTTTTCAGGCAAACACGTAAAAATTTCGCGCCGCTTCGCGCCGCAAAATGACAAGTACGTGTCATGAAAATCCACATTAAAATGCAGCAAACGCTTAAATAAACTCATACAAATGGGATACAATTTTTTGCAATTTCAGCCGACACCCCTCCCCCAGTCAAAAATTATCGGCGACGCCCATATCGGCGACGTCAAAATAAGTGCCAGTCAAAATAAAACGAGCTATAGGTAGGTAAGCATTGACGGATTCAGGTATGACGGATGACGGAGCCATTTAGGGTTATGCCCCCCTACCCAAGATCCTGAAACCATGATTTGCCCCTAAAAAACGGACGGACCTACAGCTGCTGCCTGGTTAACGATTGCGCTCTATTATACCCCGGCCAACAACTTTAGGCTGACGGCCTACCTGCCCCCGCTCAATAGCTTTTGGGAAATAGTCCACTGGATTTCCCCCATCCCTAAAAAATACGGTTATATATCTGCCAGTGCCCGACCCTACCCGCCTTCAGTCAGCAGCATATGGCTGAGGAGCATTTTTTCGTCGTGCCCCCCCCCCTCCCCACCAAACCCCTGACTAAAATCCTGGCTACGTCCCTGGCCCAGTCCGACTGATCTGCACGGTGTAAAGGCGTGACATACAGCCCGTAAAGTTTCCAATATACTTTTTTATAAAACAAAGGTAAATAAGCCGATATTTTGAGGATTTTAATTTGAAAAAGTGACAATTATAAAATCAATAGATTGCAAACAGTGGCTTGTGGCAGGCTTGTGGCAGGTGTAATCACATGTACCGCTAATTTTGGAAGAGATCATATTTCTTCGCCACAAAAAGTGATTGTGTCACATTGGTAAGACCAGGTGCAGCCCAAATCAAAATGAAGTTCTTACGCCCTTAATGGTGACGAACAGTATGATCCATCACTATCTCTGATTATTGGTAACAAGTCACAGGTCCAGACATAAAGTAGGTAAGTGCTCCAAGAAGCGTGACAACGCCTATTATTGGTCAATGAAACAAATCGCATACACTAAATGCGTGGCGGTCTTTGGCAAAGTTAATCCGCGGAAAGCATCACGGTCTTCTGAACCGATTATTGATTGATTATGGGTAAATGGTTTATATAAATATTTGATGTTTGCATTGTAGTATCTTAGATAACTATTTGTTGAAAATTGATAGGAAAAACATATAAACTATTTTCCAATGAATAGGTCCTGAACACTAAAAAGCTCACCGTCCGGGGAGAAACTAAACTGCCGATTCCAAAGCACTTTTTCAATTGCTGTTGATTGATCATAGACGTTTGGTACATATTCGCAAAATAGAGTGCATGAAACATATTATATGCCTTCATGGTAAAAACAAAGTGATGGCAGACTAATTTTTGCTCGGACAGTGAATTCGTTACCAAGTACTTGTGAGTACCGACCGTTAAAAGCATGATGCGCTTATCAACTTTACCTTGAAACAGGCACGTAGCAAATATTTTGTCCAGGTGGTGGGGGGTCGACACCTCGAAACGGCCCCCTTCCCGAGCGTTGAAATGTCCCCCTTCCCAAGCGTTGAAAGGGCCCTTTCCCAAGCGTTGAAATGGCCGAAGAAAAGGGATGAAAAGGCACGTTACAAGGATAGAAAATGCAGTATGACAGGTATGACATGGACCATACCAACTTTGGAACCAGCGACACTAATTTGAAATCAGCTTTACCATCTTCGATTTTTTTTTTTTTTAATTCAAGACCTGGAACTGCGATTTTGAGCATTATGCCCTGGATATGAGTTATCATAAATGCGTCGCATTGCGTATGTTGCGGACCTCTAAAAATGATTTTGGCGTGAGCATTAGGGGGAGGGACAAAAGTACTTGTTCGCACCCCACCTATTTCGATTAGCGGGAGCTTGCCCCTCCCCCACCCCCAAGCCTCCACTGACACTGGCGTGCGGTGAGATCAATTAGGTGTTACGGACTACGGTCTGTCTTGTGTAATAAGTGATGGTTTCACGTTGACCTCTAGAATTGTAAGCATGACTTCTTGACTTGTTGACATTGACTTGACTGATTTCGCCTTAGCAGTTACTGACCTTTGTACCATCAACAGACCTGAGCTTCACCGCCAGGCGAATGCGATCCCGAAGATACGGCACAATACACAGTACAAACTCCCAGCCAAATGTCGGCGTGAAAATAGTCCTCGTTTGTCACGCCATGCCGGTGAAAGTGATGTGCAAGGTCAAAACGTGCTTTATCATATTTTTTTTCAAAATCGCATGAAAAACACGCACACACACACAAGGGAGACAGCGCGACTGCAAGGCAGTTAGTGTCGCGTCGAGTGCGACAGTCGCGTCGAGTGGGACGAAAGGAGGACACCGGAGCTAGCCAGCGGAGGTTAGCTGTAGGTTGTGGGCGTGTGTTCTATGACCTTTTCTCCTCGTGCAGGTGGTCAGTTCGGGGTGGTCAGTTAGAACAGGTTCAGGTGAGTTTTAGCTACATTATTGGTACCGCATATTCGTGTTCGAGGTCATCCAGATATTATATTCTTCACCAGGGGCGAAACTTTATACGAGTATCTCTTTTGGATCTCCCGTATCTCTTTGGGAGGGCCCGAGCCCCCTCCAAATTATGTCAAATTTTAGCACTAAGCCTAGCACTAAGCCTAAGGCGTTGCATGGTAAGAATGGAGTTAATATATATCAAATTAACATAAGGCTCCCACGACCGACTTCATGAAGTTTCACCACTGTACTTCAACTGTAATGACTTGGATGACTAAAGTTGCATGCATAGCTTCTACACTTTATAATAGAGACTATCATGGAAAATATGGTCACTATCACATATAATAGAGACTATCATCCAAACCAAAAATCCCCAATTAGCTCATTCTGGATGTGTGTCATACCTTTGAGAGAACTCTGGGTGACCGTGGTTGCAACAAAATGCTTTGAATGGAAAATATGGTCTATAAACTAGATTTAAACTAAAACGGTTAGATTTTGACCTTTGACCTGACCTGTCACGTCACCACTGACCTCTAGGACAACGCATTTTTTTCGATGAACTTTTCTGGGCTATCGATTGACGTGTGATTCAGCGCGAACGTCTAATTGATTCCAAAGACACAAGGGGACTAAAAAAGCCCCCCCCCAGTGACTCGTGCTACAGAAAATACTCAAGTTAATGCCGGGTGAAGGAGCGGAGAGCGAAAAACTACAGAGGGACATATTTTTTTCCCCTGAAGGAATAGGGTAAAGCCCCATAAATGTCTAATGAGGCAATTTTTTTCACGATGTTTTAGCAGTGTATTCAATTTAAATATACATCTAATAGGAGTTGATTTCGAGGGGGCGTGTCTACCCCCCTCCCGGAACGATGAAGGTGGCACCAAGCACCGGCTTGACGCGGGTTAAAAGATGAACGAGTTCTGTTGATGGTAACTGTTTTAAAACTATAAAAACCACAATGACATGCCCTCAATTGACTGAGTGAGCCTAACTCAGTTTTCATACTTACAAATTACTTCAGAAATGTATCAACACTTCTTGAGTTGTTTCAATGTCTAACAAGCTAATTCCAAAGCAACCCAATCGGACTCTGGTGGAAACAGTCAGTGCACATAATTTCCACAGCCTCTCCAGCAGCGGCATCACGATGGGTACCATGTTTGGCCACCTGGCGAACGGGACGTTCTTCCTCCTGATCGGACTCTGGTGGACGTTCAACATCTGGGGGAGCTACTTCCGCGCGCTGCAGAGCAAGCGACGCTTCCAGGCCAACTTATCCTACCCGCTGCAACAGGGCTCACGTGTGCCGTGGGAAAGTTTATTCATAATCACCTGCTTCGTTGCAGGAATAATAGGTCAGTCGGGGGCGCGACGCGTTTCATTATTGGCCGCAAAACAACCGAGGGCATCGTAAGACCTAGCATGGACCTGGCTCTAGTGTATAGAGCCAGGTACATAGTGCCAGGTCCATAGTGTATACATTTCTCTGTGATGATCCACATCGGCCAGTTGGGAGTGTATACCTGGCTCTGTGATGATGCACATGGGTCAGTTAGGAGTGTATACTTGGCTTTGTGATGATCTTCGTGAATCGTGGGTCATAATGAAATCAAACGTTACTCTGAGCATTATTAGTAAAATAATTATATAAAAAATTAACATCATGCTCATATTATGTATAAATATTAATATCCACTGAAGAAGGCCCATGGCTGAAATACATTTTGGATTTTCATTTAATATTTATACATAATATGGGCATGAGGTAAATTTTGTATATACTTAATCGTGGGTCAGTTGGGAGTGTATACCTGGCTCTGTGATGATCTTCGTGGGTCAGTCGGGAGTGTACAACTGGGCGGATCCAGCCGTCGGCTTGGGGGGGGCTCTTTTTTTTTTTTTGCAAAAAGGTACCCCCATTTCTTTTTTCTCCTCGGATCTGGGCCGTTCCCTTTTTTTGGTATTTTGAGTTATAATCATTCATTTTTTGAGGAAACAAAAACATAAAACAACGATATTCCATAGCCATACATGCTTACGAATGGTTAGGTACACATATAGGAAATAATAACGTTTATCTCATACCATTTGGCTAGGAGCGGTTTGCCTGCATTTCCAGTGGGTGGTTGGCTGAAATGACGAGAAAAAATATGTGCGTTATTTTAAGCTTTTTGCAGCATTTCAACATAGATTTCCTGTTAATAGATATTTCTTTCTAATGTTATATGATAAAAGTATTCCAGCGCCTACGAAGCGGTGCGATATTTAAACAGATTTGGCCTAATAAAACCCGAAATATTAGGGGTTGGTTTCTGCAGACTACATTGGATTTCCATGTTAGATGTTATAATGGTACTTTTTATGTTATAAAAGTTATTTAGCGCCGCAAAGCGGCGCGAAATTTTGTACGGGTTTGCCTGATAAAACCCAGAAAGATGAGGCGAATGGCCTCCTGCAAGCCTGAATGAAATTAGATTGCAAAATTGGTATAGTTGCGATTGGCGAACTTGCCGGCGAAGCGGGCGCGGAAATTGTCGCAGTTTTTTCCAAATGGATTTTCGACTGCCAGCACAGGGCAATTTTTACGATAAATTGTTATCTTTCCCCGCAAACATGTAAACTTCCCTAGTTTTCTATCAAGATCATTGATTTCACGCTCAGTACAGGCAACGCGTTGGGGGCATATACTTGTATTTAACGCCCCCAATATTCCTGTGGGGGTGGGGTATGGCGCCCGGATGCGCCCCTGAATCCACCAGTGGTGGTTGGCGAACCCTTTCCCAAGAGTTGAAAGGGCAAACAAACGATGAAAACCACGTTAGAAGGATTGGAGAATGCAGTATGGCATTGTTGGGCATGGGGCCATACTCATTTTTTGGAGCTGGAATTAAGCTGGTTGAAAAATCAAGAACCATTGACACTAATTTGAATAAGCATCTAGACTTTGGAATTTTGTTAGGTCCAGGACCTACAAGTCTTAAAATATGCGTGCGCGTAGCGGCGCAAAAATTTGAATACTTTGCCCTGGACAGATTTGGTAAAAACGGTTTTGGTGGCGCCGGATCAAATCTGGCCCGAAACAAAGTGGCCCCGTGAACCCCGTGACCTGAGGGCCACTCAGTCCTGGCTAGGGTCCCATTCAGCATTATTTAGGGCAATTTTCGTCACTCGACCAGGGCCCTTTCCGGTCTAGCCAGGGTTGCCCCTACGACCTGTCCAGGGGCAAAGGTAAAAACACTTTTTGCAGAATGACCTTTCGGCCCGGAGCAAACCTTAAAATGGTAATTTTCTGGCGCCACTTTAACTCTATCATGATCGCAACCTTCTTAAACAGCCTGCCCCTGATATGCCATTCTCATCAAATGCGGTTCACATTGTGTATAATCGTACCTTAAAATGTATTGTGGCGTTTAATAAGTGCGGTAAAAGTGTTTTAAAACGAACTATTTAGCACAATAATATAAGAAAGTGCAACATAAAACAAATGCAATGGGAAAATCGGCACGATTTTGTAACCCCCCATATTATATATTGGTATTTAAATTTAGCGCGCGCGGAGCGGCGGAAAATTTTTGTGTTTTTTATTCCTGGACACACTGCTTTCTTTCTGTTATTTGTAATATTTGACCTGTTTTTGTTTCCATGGAAACTTGTAGTTAATGGAACGAGGCAAAGCCCATTAAACATTATTAACGATCGGCTTTTTGGTTATGAGACTTTGATCGTTTTTTTTTTTTTTGGGGGGGGGCAAACAGGCACTTGGGCTTTGGGGGGGCCATGGCCCTAAATGCCCCCCCCCCCTGGATCCGCCAGTGGGAGTGTATACCTGGCTCTGTGATGATCTTCGTGGGTCAGTCGGAAGTGTATACCTGGCTCTGTGATGATATTCGTGGGTCAGTTTGGAGTGTATACCTGGCTCTGTGATGATCTTCGTGGGTCAGTTGGGAGTGTACACCTGGCTCTGTGATGATATTCGTGGGTCAGTTGGGAGTATGTGTGGCTCGGTGGTGATCTTCGTGGGTCAGTTGGGAGTGTATACCTGGCTCTGTGATAATCTTCGTGGGTCCGTTGGGAGTGTACACCTGGCTCTGTGATGATCTTCGTGGGTCAGTTGGGAGTATATACCTGGCTATGTGATGATCTTCGTGGGTCAGTTGGGAGTATATACCTGGCTCTGTGATGATCTTTGTGGGTCAGTTGGGAGTGTATACCTGGCTCTGTGATGATCCCCGTGGATCAGTTGGGAGTGTATACCTGGCTCTGTGATAATCCCCGTGGGTAAGTTGGGAGTATGTGTGGCTCGGTGGTGATCTTCGTGGGTCAGTTGGGAGTGTAAACCTGGCTCTGTGATGATCTTCGTGGGTCAGATGGGAGTATATACCTGGCCCTATGATGAGCCTCGTGGGTCAGTTGGGAGTGTATATCTATCTCTGTGATGATCCTCGTGGGTCAGTTGTGGGTGCGTTCTCCTAGTCTTTCCAGGGCCCAATCTCACCGAGTGCCGAGAATGCGCAAGTACGGCATGTCGTTAATGTAGTGCTCAGAATACTGCAATCACAGTAGAACGGTGTTTGGTTCGTCTTACCGTGTGGTCGAAATAGCGTAGTCGATAGAGTACTTGGCCGATGATACGAAATTCACCGGTTGGATCCCGGTTCCTGGGAGATTTTGGAGGCCGGTGCACCAATATGTTGTTCTTACCCATTCACGGCATTTGGTGAGACTGGGCTCTTGGTAAGATTGGGCCCAGGAAAGGTCACCATGTGCTGGTCGAAACTCAATAGTCACTTCTTCCCAGTTGGTGTACGGGCTCGTTTCCAGGGGAGCTCGTCTCAGTTAAAAAGGTTGACGGGCTGGTGGAAAAAGGGAACGTTCACTGTAAGTGTACGTACTCGTTTCCAGGGGAGCTTGTCGCAGGATGGAGTGGTGGCAGGTTGGTAGCGATGGGGAACGGACAGCATGCCACCATGTACCTCTTGTACGCGTTGACAAGCGTGGCGGAAGCGGCACGTGTGAGGGGCTACGAGCTGGTGCCAGGACTGCAGTACGTCTTCGGGGTGATGGCGTTCCTCTCCGAGGCGCTGCTCTTCGCCTTCCACGCCAACGGCAGGACGGAGATGGAGATGCTGGTGAGTGGTGAGATGGAGATGCTGGTGGGTCAGGAGATGTGGCAACAGGCAATGGTGATGTCCGAGCGTTCGTGATAGAGTTATATACCGATGGTGCATAGAGTTTGTATTCTTTTGTGGAACACGTACTGGTCTATTCGGTTTCGCTTTACTAATGATGGGCAATGTCTTTGTATGATGCTCGTGCTGCTGTACTCGGTGAACACCGGCTGTACTCGGTGTACACCTGCTGTACGTGGTGTACACCTGCTGTACTCGTTGTACACCGGCTGAACTTGGTGTACACCTGCTGTACTCGGTGTGCACCTGCTGTACTCGGTGTACACCTGCTGCACTCGGTGCACACCTGCTGTACTCGGTGTACACCTACTGTACTCGAAGTACACCAGCTGTACAATGATTTATAGCTGCTTCTTCTCCATGTGTACCGTCAGCTTCACCATCTGCTGCTGTACGTTGTTCTGGCGAACGCGGCGGCGGTGGCGGCGGAGGCTTTCTGGCGACACAGTGTGCTGCCCGCTCTGGGCAGGGCGTTCTTCGCCTTGCTGCAGGGTATCTGGCTCATACAAATCGGCGTTATCTTGTACTTGCCAGAGGACTGGTCAAGAGCACCACTGGGAACATCAACAGTGCTCGAGAGGTGAGAACACTGGCGGCTGCAAGGGGGGGGGTTCTCCCTTGGGGGATGTCTTCTGCTCCTTTCCCTTTGGCTCTCAATGGTGAGGCCACATGGTTTTCAGGCCCTTGCTTCTGTCAGTACCGACCAGGATCTGTTTTAACCCTCGCCTGTGCAGTGTCCGATACCTTCGTTACCGTTAAAAGGGGTTGGTGGGTGGGTGGGTGGGTGGGGGGGGGGGTACAACCCGCTAATGTTTGGCTTCTAATTGAGCTAGAACTTCGATTAACCTGCACTTTAATGGGGTCTTATCCGAACACCATTGACCGGGGTGGGGCAATAGAACCCTCTCGTTATCTCCGGAACCAATTATCGTAGCGAGACGCACAAGGCGGCGTTCGAAAGCTCTCATCGAGACGCATCTCAAGCGTAATCGAAATTTTGAATTGAGGCTGCATATTAGGTCCGTTTGTCCGCAAAAAGGTACATAAGGTCCTACTTTACCTACCTTACTCATTTGACCTTAACCTTTGATCTTGACATTAAAAATAACATCAGATTCACAATCCTTGTTTGCGACTTGACCTACATGCGTATTTGTGGCTAAAAATATTGAAGTTGCAAATTTATGTTGTGTTGGCTGTTGGCTAACTTCACGGACATCCAAATATGAGGTGAGGGTGTCATTTCGAGATTGTGTGGTGGAACTGTCCAAGACTTCCCCAACTGTACTATTGGTTCCAAAATAAACGTCAAGCTGAGTTGGCCGGCACAGCAGTTAAAGGGAATATACCGCCTTGGGAAAAGTCTGTGGATTAATGTAGATGAGTGCCCAGATGAGTGGCTCTCATCTCCACCATTTTCCTTTTTTTCAAGGCGTTATACTCCCTTAAACTGCTGTGCCGGTCAACCCAGCGGGAAGCTTATTTTGGAACCAATATTACCTACTTACCTACGTATCTATTAGCCGTTTTCGCGATGGATTATTGCGCTGAACAGATTCTGAATCTTTCCGGGAAATGTTTTAAAATGTTCTAGTATGCAAGTTCTAGTATCTGATATATACCAAGAAATAGATTACTGAATTGGGCGATATTATCACTAATTTCAATAATTATTGAAACATGAACTGAGCTCATAACAAGTTTATAATACAAAATTGGATGTTTCTTAAGAACATATGCGTGTAGAGTCCATTCGTTCAGTTTAACATACCGTCTTACTAGTTACTCAATCTGGCAGCGTCATGGATCACAGGTCGGTCTTTGCACGGCGCAATGAAGCGCTAGAAACGATTTGTTGGCCATTGCATTGGGCAAGTCCATAATTATGGCAAAAACTGAAGAGGAGTCCGTTGAGCAACCAATAGCGTGCAAGGCCACATTTCGGAATCTCTTGGAAAGTTTCAGTCAGTGGAGATGACATCAAAACTAACCAATAAGTAATCAACTTACTAATTACCACAAAACCGCAATTTTATAACTTATGGTATTCTTACCAACATTTTACACAATTCTGTGGGACATTTCAAGACAAAAATCGATGGTAAAAGCTATGTATTTAAGGACTGGATTAATATACTAAAAATTGCATACTAAAACGTTTTAAAACATTTTAAATGTTTTAAAACATTTCGCGCAAAATAATCCATCGTCAAAACGGCTAATGTTTCTGATTATCAAGTATAGTGTAGCGCTTTCCTATACTTTTGTTTCAAATTTGTATTAATAATGTATATTCAGTTCATATTTCTGCTCTAGTCCCATCAGCTTGGCGACCGATTCTGCCTGGCTGAATGTTTCACCTTTTCCCGTTTTTTTTTTTTGTCTTCTTTTTGCAGAGGCAGCTGGCGACTATTGTGTTCGTCCTTCACTGGATTGGAGTGCTGGTTGCTATGGCAACGATCGGTGTCTTCCTCCGCTGGCGAAGCGGTATGGGTCTTGGCTCCCGTAACACGGTCAATAACGGTCAACGCTGTGGTCAAGACACGACCAAACTGCTGATCTCCTCAGATGATGAGCTGTGAATGAGCTTCACTGAGCCAAGGCCCTATAACTCACTGAGCTTCATGTGGTGTCGACCTCTTCTCAACCGTCTCTGTTTGCCCTGTGCTGTCGTGAGGACACATTTAATGCTATTTGTGCTTTTTGTACTAGTATCGTGGTCCGCTCGAAAATAAACCCACCGGGGAGAACGCAAAAGTAGTGGTGTAAGTTTAGGTTACGTAGGTGTCCCTGCTCCATGACTGTGGATGGTGAAACATTGCACAAGCACACGCCTTTGTATGCTACCATGTTGTTAGAATTGCACCGCATTATGAAGAAGCGACCCGCTGATAATACCAACGTCGTGGTGTTTCACTTAACAAGGGCTCTAAGGGTGCACCCTCATGTATGGAAGGCTGCATACTCTGTGAAGGGTGGTGGTTACGGGCGTGGCTTAATCGTTGCCAGAACCGTGCTAGCATTAGCGTTGTATGTGTTGGTGTACTGTCTAAGTATGCTTCCTATGGAAAATACATACATTTTTCCCTAACACTTAGTGAAGGTTGGTAGTAAATCAGACACAGATCCACTGAGAGGAACTTCTGTGTATTGTCGCGCGAGAACGCATTTGGAGCAACACGCTGGCGGCCCGGGCCGGCCGTTGCGGTCCGACGGGTCCCGGCCATACTGGAAGAGTGGTGTGGGTAGCCTTGGACCTTCGACACCAGGACATCTGGCTAGACACACTAGTGACACACGAGAACACCTGCAACTAATGTAGTTGGAATTAAAGTTTGAAGGATTGGGATTGAGTTTGAAGGATTTGTATTGAAACACGCTGGTAATGTTTAATCCACAGTCTTGGGGCGCCGTGCAGGTCAGAGGGGCCCCTGGGCAACTCGCTCAAGATAAAAAGCCCCACCTTAAGATAAAAATCCTGGCTATGTGCCTGGTAGAGACCCTTTTGAGGCACCGCCCCCGGATGAAATACTGGCTACGTGCCTGGTTCATGTATTGGACAGTAAAAACACTTTCCGATACATAAAACGGCTGTTCTGAGAGTCGCGTCATGTTTAAAAGTAGAGACATGCTAAAAACGACACTCAGCAACAAACAAACTAGAAAGTAAAATACACTCACATGCAAACATTCACACAAGATCAAACACATACTCACACAGCAGCTGACATATTCATTCAGTACACCCATCGTGCATCCTGTAAAACATCACCAAGATGACGTTTTAAAGATGCTAAAGACGCCTCGCGCAGGTCCAGCGGCATCTCGTTGTAGCGCTGTGCTACACATATGTCGCGGGAGCACACTCAGTAAACTCTGTAGTACTCACTCGGTTCTGTATTCCACACCGCGACCGCCAGCCAAGTACAGTCTAGGGTAAATGTTCCGTCCACTGCTCGGCGCTAGAATCGGGTCAATCGGTGCTGCACCAGTAGAATAAAAAATAAACTATTACTAAGCTCACTCCCCGATAGGTGTCGCAAAGGTAGGAGCACACATCGAGTTTGGGAGCCACTGAACTGGTACCCGCTGTGGCATGCCGGCCCGGCGTGGCGCAGATTTGACCTTGACCTGACGTCAACCCAAGGCTGGGGTCGGAGGGGTAGCGAAAAAGTGGAGATGAGTGGAGATTAGGTCGTCCACTGGGTGAACACTGAACATACGGGGTTGCATGAGCTGGAAGTCTCTGCTTTGGACGCTCACCCCGTGTTTGATGAAAGGAAGGAATGCACAGCTAGTTTTTTTTTTTTTTTTTTTTTTAAATAAATTTTTTCTAAACCGCACCAAGAGCAGGTGACCGGGACGTGCCCCCTCCCGCTATCGCCAGCGACTCACAAAACCATACGTTACACCATAGAACATTAAACAGGAGAAAGTCCGGCGGCACTACGCGCCAGCTAAGAAATTGAACAAACTTAAATAGAGCATTTAGGGAGCAAGAGTGCCCAATGTTAGTTGTGGTAAATTATATAAGAGAAGGCAAAAGTAGTCATTGGCTGCAGACAGCAAATGAAGCCCTAAATTGGATCCCATTATTATACATTTCTAACATTCATACATACTAGCATACATTACATCCATATGGTTAGTACAGGATTTTCATGCAGACTAATTCTGGGGACTATTCCTGGTCAGTCATGTATGCATGCATTTGTCTGGCTGGGGCTCCAGGGAGCCAACCTGGCTAAGCAGGGCTTGTTGCCTGTTCCTCCCAGAGCCAGCGCCATAGGTTAGGGTGATATTACGTTTTGAGTAATATTACAAACTTAGGGATACAGAACATGAAAAAACGATGTAAAGTTAAATACAAAACTAAGGAAAAGGCTTATCATATATGTAATAGGTGTAGCCTATCATCAACTCAGAATAGGACAGACAAAAGCGATTTTTATCATTTTCTGGATTAGTTCTTAGTCTTACTATCATGTCCATTTTTTTTCGTTCATGTTTCTAGTTATTTTCTTAAGTCTTACATGTCGTGAGTGTGGTGATTATGAATCCGTGAAGCAAGGTCTTACCATATGAAGTAATCGATGATTTGTGCGACCTATGTAGAGATACATGGCCATTGATGCATATACTGATTGAATGATTGGCAATGTAAATATATATGCTATGTAATATACTCTCTACTAATATATTTTAATTGAGTCTTTTTCATAAGTCTATTGTTGGCAGTTTAATTGAGCAAGCGTTAGCTTATTTCATTAATTAATGTTATTCTACTGATTATGTTTCATGAAGTATTTTTTTAGATTTTTTTAAACCACATTCTTGTGAATGAAGGATACTTTTCAGCGGTAAATCTAGCTTGCGCATGCTCATGGTCGTTGGCCAAAGCTTAGGAACCATGAAATAGCTATTGTTGGAGATGTTTAATAATTTTTTTGTTTGAGTTAAGTTTTGAGTTCACATGCTGAATTGTTGTTAGCCTTGTTGAGTAAATATTAAATCATGTTAGTTCCAATGAACAGATTTGTTTTATAGGTAATGGTAGCTGATTTGGCAGGTATGTTTATGCATGATTATAAGCATTTGAAGTTTTGCATCATCACCTATTTTTATATGTTATATTTCCGGAATATAGGGTATAGGCCACTTTAGTGGGGATATGATTTTCCTACTATAATATTCTCATTGCTCTTTTTTGTAAGATCAAAAAGTATTTGTGTATGATTAGCATAGTTGCACCCAGATAAAACAACAGTAATTGATGTAATGGAGGATAAGGCATTATATACGCTGTTAACAGTTGTTTTTTTCTGCACAAAGTAATTTTATTCTCCAATCATGCCTATGTTTCTCTATACTATATTTTGTTTACATTGGTTTCTTATATGTGATGCATAACTTCATGTTAGATCTGAATCTATGAGTACTCCCGAGAGTATTTATAATCTGTATCTCTTTGTTCAATAACTATATCCATATGATTTCCAGCTGCTATGTTTCCTCAGTTAGTTTTTTGCAGAGACAGTATACTTGATATAATGTGTTTGAGTCGTTATCTTTTAGAAGGAAAGAAAGTTTGATCGGAAGCCAATTTTGATAGATCTTAGGCAGTGTTGCATTAATTTCTATTTTTGTAAGTAGCTCTATATGACATTTTTATTTTTGAACTGAAGATGGCCGATATCATACAGCGTATCTGAAGAACTCGCAGTTCTAGCACTTGTATTTACTAAGTCATCTTATATATAATTATACTACCAAAAGGGTCCCAAGACTGTCCTTGTGGCACCCTTCTCCACACTAAATATCCCCGGAAGGTCACAGTTGTGCCATCCCCTAATGTCAACTGTACTGTGTAACGATCTGAGAGGATATGAGTTGATGATATCGAAGGAATTTTTTTTCTACAACACTATACCGTTTTGTAAAGTTGTTTTGAAAAGAATCTGTGTCGGATTAACCTGTGTCACAGGCCTTTTTCAAATCTAGGTATACTTTACCGACACGACAATCAATTCATAAGACTATCTCGCAAATGCTTTTGATAATTACACTTTGAATGAGCCTAATGGGCATGTAATGTACGAGTATTGTTTTGCGAAAACGCAACTGCTGTTTTTCAGAACGAATCATTACTCTACAAGGTTTTTAAGCAATTGACTATATTTCACAAGCATGATTTTTCAAGGGATTATATTGATATGTGATTGCAATATGCTTATTGGCCTATAATTATAAAATTTGATGGGTTGCGGGCTGATTTAAATATTGGTTTGGACAACTCCAATTTTTAAGATATTATGGATATACTACCCGGCTCTCCTTAGACATAGTGTTGAATATGAGGTTGAAACAAGATGGGGTAATAATTGCTTTAGTTCGTAATATTCTTTAAATATTTTTGAGTTTATGCTGTCAACACCTTGACAAACATCTTTAAGTTGACAAATGATGTTTTCCCAAAATGTTATATTTGTTTCAGATAAATCATATTTTCATGTTGAAGTTAGTGGGGCATATTGTCAAGTGGATCTATAATCACTTCAATTAATATTGTATATCTTCTATGATTTAACGGTCTTACCATGTCGTGAAAAATGCATTAAACCTTTTGATATTGAGTGTGTCATTTCAAGTTCTTCAACCTTGATCTGATATAATTTGTTTGGAATTCGATCATTTGATTTTACTTGTGTTTAAGGCAGTTTGTTTACAGGGTTTCCGCAAGTCTTTTTGGATATTTTTGATTTTTTGGTGAAACTTCCTGATTATAGTGTAATAATTTACTCTCTGGCTTGTTTTGATTATATTTTGGAGACAATTTCTATATGCCATTGGTAGACTGAGATGTTTTTATCACAGGATACTTATAAGTTTTGTGGTGAAATAATTTAGAATTATTATGATTTATGGGCAAGTATACAGGCTAATGCATGGTTCGAATGTGGATGTTGTTTTTACTAGAAAATAGTTTTTTCCTTTGAGTAAATTGCAATGCCTTTGGCTATATGTGTTAATTTTAGAATGTCACAAGCCTCTTTCTGGATTGTGGCTCAAGAATGAAAATCTTCAATTCGTTGTTAGAATTGTTTGAGCTTATCAATAGTGCGCGTAGGTTCAAAGAATTGTTTCATTTCTCTCTTATAAGGATATTTGTTCAAGATTTAAGTCAGAAGCATGTCAAAGAATGAAAGTGATATTCATAGGCAGATGGGCTGATTATCCCGTCATTGGCTGGGGAGAGACGAAAAATGCCCCTCGAACGAACTTTTGTAATAGCTCAAAAACGAACACCACTATCAACACAAAAAATCGTGGACTTTCTCCTCCAAAGACTTTTACGTCTTCCGTGTTAAACAAAAACGAGGCAACTGTGTCGAAAAATGTTAAGATATAGTAAATTTAGTGACGTAACTACACACAAGTTTGACGAAGAAATCAGCTAAATTTAACAGTCCGAACAAAAGCTTTATTTTAGGCAAAATGAAATTAAAGAAAAACAAAGATAGACAATGACAAGGGCTAGAAAATGAATAAAGCATGTTTTTTTAATATTTGTTTTGTTTTGCCTCCAAAAATTTAAAACTCGATTTATATTTACAAATATTATCTAAATCAAAATTATTAATAATTTATTAAAAAACAAAAACGGAATACATGTTGAAGAACCACGCATTAACAATAGCCAAACCCCATTGCAAACAAATATATTCATTTGTGACTGATTTATGGCTCCCTACGTAGGTATGAGTAACTCATGACGTTTTATTTTGAAATAATGTTTTTTCTTTAATTGACCAGATAAAGGCAAATGAATGCCACTGCTGTGTTTTTTATATAAAAAACTGGTCTAAGAACATGCTGTTTTATATATTATTATTGTTAATGTCAAATTTAAACCTAATGTGACCTGACCTGTAATGACGGTTACATTTTGCTAACCCAGCACCAACGCGTCGTTGACATGAAAGTTGGTGTATGTAGCGTCGCTTACATAAGCTTATATCTTACAGCCAACGTTTCTTCATGACGTGTGTGGGCAGGCAGGCCGCCGGAACAGGTGTCAGCCGGGTGTGAAAAACCGGAGCCGCGCAATACGCCGCCGCCCCCGCGATTACCAGCCGGCCACTGACGAAAACATTCCGACCCCTCCACCCTCCTCAACCAGGGGTCAAGCGGAGAGAGACGAGAGAGACGAGGCGGTAGATCCCGTTAGGCAGGGAGCCCTGGCCCCGGATGTATATCCGGCGGGAGCCTGATCAAGGGCGAAAAAGCCACCGGCGGAAAGCCGATCCAAGGGCGCCGGATCTTAAAGGCACAGGTGAGCCAACACAGCTGCCGGGCTGACAAGGCGAAGGGTGAAGCAGAGAGGACGAAGCTGGTTAACACGCCGGAGGTGGGGTAACAGTTAGGACGTTCAGGTAGGGCCCGGCGACAGGGACAAACTCACAGCTTATTAGCACAGGATAGCATCACTTAAGGCAAGCGGAAGGCGTAAACAAGCTGACCACGGCGAAGGGTGAAAGAGAGGACGAACTGGTTAACGCCGGTAGGTGGGTTAACAAGTTAGGACGTTCAGGTAGGGGCCCGGCGACAGGGAAAAACTCACAGCTTATTAGCACAGGAAACCCCACTTGGGGAACGGAAACCCGGCGGGCCTCGAATGACACCCGGTCGAGCGTTTGGCATGCCCAACCAGAGTCGGATATACGTCTTAACAAGAGCCCGAGCAGCGTCCTGTGAGGGCCGGACGGCAATCAAATCAATCTCATAGGAAGAGCGGCGGCGCGGGAGGGAAGCTTCGGGAGCAGCAAGGCAATGAAGAAGCTGGGGGGGGGAAGCAATCAAGGTATATAACGGGGAGTTATGAAAACGAAGAGCAGTTGGTTGACCACGCCAGAGCTCTAGAGAGCCAGGTATTTAGACCCCAACAGAGAGAAGCGCCGTGAAGAGGAAGCTACATCAGTGAACAGTGGACCATCAGCCACCGTCAGAAACATACAAGTAAGCCATGGAGTCTGCTCTTCAACCTACGTGGTCACCTCGCCTCTCTAATGACTAATCATTAACCCCGCCGTCTATGAGCGCCTGGCATGTTTTAGCACGACAGACGATTCCCGAAACTCAGGCGGGAGGGGGGGAGAGGGTTACTGGGAATGACTGACTGCGAGAGTGAATCAAAGGACAGCTGGTATCCGAGGTGTGTGTGTACGCGGGCAGATATGGCAGAAGTGTTTGTCAGAGGTAGGGGGCGTAGGGCCAGTGTGTGTGCGAGGGCTTCGTACAGTGTTTGTATGGGCTGGACGGGGAGGGCGGCAGGGTATGGCCGGCTGGCACCTCATTAAGAGCCGAGGCAGCGCAGACGGGAACGGGGGGGGGAGTAGTGAGGAAATAGGGGGGGGGTAGGTGATTAGCCAAGGCGGGGGCTGTATGGTTGATCGATGGATGCAAGGTTGGTACTTGGCACTTTGGAATCGTACGTGAAAAGCGTGTAAATTACATATTGGGTAATGGAAAACATTCAGAGTGTTGTAGGTGAAATTGGGCAATCGATCGATATGAAAGTGGGTATATCAACAGGCTGACGGTTCTAGAAACTGGTCTGGTCAGCCCGGGCGCGCAAGGGTCAAACATAGCATCAGTCTCTGCTCTCCTGGGGCGCGGGGAGAGATGGGGATCAAGTAGCATGCGGAGCCTGTTGGAATTGACTGTAGTGACGCCTCACGACTACTGTGCAGATCGAGGTGGAGCGGCAAGGGCCTCGATAGCCAAACGATCTGGGGGGGGGTTGGTATCTCCGGGAAGGAGTAAGCATACTGCATGCAGTCGAGGAGAGCATACGCGAATTTATTTCCCACATGTTCTATCTAAGACAGCGGCGCTTTATATCGAGTTAGCTAGAAAGCAATCAGATCATACCGCATTCTGGCGTCATGAGAACTAGATTATATGAATCGACGCATGAATCGGAGCCGAGGGAGAGGGGAGTCAAGAAGTGAGGTCAGTTTCATTGAGCGACTTCACTGAATACCAATTTGTCGAAATTTATGTCATCCCATCGTATAACTCAACTTTTCACCGCTACAACCAATATTTGATATAGATATTATGCCTAATTACCGAGGCATCTATAATACTTGTACAATTCCCATAAGGGCGTTTTTAACTGTAGCGGCAGATCGGATGTCCTTGGCCGCAGGCAGTTGTCTAGGCAGTTTCCGTTATTGGGGGCAGCGACAGCTAGGGTGATGGCAAGACCACCGCCAGCCAAGGCGGCAATCGGCCCCATTGCAACGCGATATTTCTTCCAGTTACTCTCCAAACATGATCCATATGTTTTCATTCTTGATGTCTCTCCTTGGGCCAAATGATTGCTTCTGCTATTCAATACTAACCCACGTGAGTAGTAATCACCCACGTCTTGGTGGGTAGGTTGGGCAGAAAGGTGGCATCTCTAATATGGAAGCCGATATAGCACAGCGATCGACGTGTCCGGAGCATCGGACCTGGTGTTATCTGTTAACTCAATTCAATGCTATTCCGATTCAAGTGAAAGCAAAGTATGCTACAGAGCGCGGTTCATTTGGCGATGAAAACAGCGCCATGGCCGCGGAAGTGATCAACGACAGCGTTAAATGTCATCGGCCGCGGCCGACGTCGACGGCTGCTATCAGTGATTGTGACGGCGGTCAAGAGCCGTTATCAGCGGTCAAGGCAGCCGTCAACAACGCCAACAGATATACTGTTATTTATTAATAGGGGGCAGCGTAATTGTAAAGGATTAATCCCCATTGTTTCGGACACGAATTAAAAGCGGCATTACTGGGTTGAAAACACGATTCGGTCGGAGTTATGAGGTTTTGGCGTCCATCATGATCTGGAGTCAGAGAGCTTAGATTCCATTCGATATCATATCGTGTCAACCACATACGAACCAAACTATATCCGAACGTGAATAGAAGGCGTTTCAATGTTCAGTATCACTTGTCCGGCGGTTATAATCGTTTTGACCATTATCCGATTTTTTGTGGGAGCTAATGTGGGGAATTTCTTGGTCAGCTTACCAGGGATTATCCGGGTTTTTCCCAGATAATTGAGTAACATAGTAAAACGTTACTTATAAGGTGGTAGAAGGCCCACGGTTTACCACATTTTTTTCTGGAAAATGCATCTTCTTTACGTAAGGAGTTTCCAAAAGTGTTCGTGATGCACGCGTACTTTTGCAGTACTTGCTGAGGTTAGACAGCCGTCTCTACTTACGCCTCTTACGCCGCGGGCTATGCGCCGCCCAAGGATAGAGATATCAAAAGTGTGGACGTAATCCCGCTCAAGTACTCGTTATAGATCAAGTCTTGAATGTCAAGTTTAAACGTGATAATTGCTGAAATAATGGGATTAAATGCGCAACGAGGTCACTTCAATATGTTTCTTAAACGTGTTTTAAGCAGATACAACTGGCAAAAGAGTGCATTTCCCTTATGGACGGAACTCGTATAATCCTTTAAAGGGTTGTTTGTTAACATAAATCCGACATGGTAGGAATCCCAAATATTCGTTGTCCACCTATCATAGGGCCTCCCGAGCTCTTCGTTGATTCGATTACGGCTCGAAGCCATACCTGGGAAGGGGGATGATTCTGTCAGTCCGAGTCGCGTGAACGAATCGATCCATTGAGGCATGAGTTAAATCATTTATAAGCCTTAACAGCCGTGAAGAAATGTTTTTAACAGTAAAGCCACGAGACACCACATAACCGGGCCCGATTGGTTAATATTGCGAGCGCCGTTCGCCATTCATGCCGGCGTGTGCGACATGGCACGGAAAGTGGAGCTGAGTTAATAGTATGCCTGCAGGACATCTAACGTAACACAGCGCTGTCGGATATCACTATGCTTTTAAACATATTCCAGCATTCAGTGTCGAGAGCTCCCCGCGGCAGATATTTCCCATAAGAATCGGAGGAAAGGACATCGCTAATTGATCAATAGCCACTTACATCACGCGCGGAGCGATAATTATCTTATTGTAGTTCGGACTCAGATATCCCGGCGGGGTGTGCGCCTGCCACCTACCGGCGTAGCGATGCATTGCTGTCAGCGTTTCGGCGTCGAAGAAGTAATGACGACTGAAGTTACCCCGTATGGTGTCGGTCCGCCGATCAAAGACGATACCTAATCGGCCGATCCGAGGTAGCAACGAGCTGGAGAGATTGGGTGTTCCGTTAGCCGTCCATCTGGCGCCACAGCCCTTCAGGCTATTCGAATAAAACTCGGTCACATGCCATCATGTGTAATCTATATCAAGCTCACGTCAGATGCATTATGAAGATATACGACGGTCAATATACAATAGTACATAAACAATGCCTCATGCAAATGGGTTCGGTATAACATGGGTAATTGAAATTACCATATACCCTGCGATATTGATGGTTTTCTTTACCGGCGATCGAGTATATCGCGATAATAGTAGCGGCCCGCCTCCTGGCGGCTATATCTCGAACTAACACTTCCTAGAAGTTACACTGTAGGCGGTAGCGGGCGGTATAGCGGGGGCGGCGCGGCCGGCGCGCTGAAGCAGTAATGTCATGCCATTTTTGGTTAAATAACGATTACTGTTTGATGCATCGTAGAAAACATAACTTTAGGGCAAAATTGCAAACGCAAACTGTATGAGAATGGAAATTTAATTCTCTACAAAATGGCATTTCCGGATTTCCAACATTTTGGGTTTTTACCCCCAAAATCCAAAAAAATATTTTTTTCATACATTTTCCCCCAATTTTTTTGTTCTCAAGGTTTAAAAAACCGGAATATGTGTAAGAGAATAAGTGTAATAAATCCCAGACCGAGTTTCAAAAGTAATATCTTCATTTTTCAGTGACTGATTGCTTTTCCACAGCATAGTAGGGTAATGACGTCATTTAAAAAAAATCGTTTTTGGGGATTTTTTGACTGATACAGAATATAATAAAATGCCATTTTTGTGTTTATGAGACAAACTGCCTAGAAACCATTGCATTGTTTATTCATATTAGTCAGTTTCATGTTTTGACCTTAGATGAACCTGATTTTTTGACCATTTGATGGGGTCAAGTTGTAAAACATGGCTGTTGCTATCGATTTTTCGTGCAAAATAACCCCTAAAACATGTGTCACAAATACTTTCTTTGACCTCTTCCGTGACAGTGACCTTTTGTGACTGACTTGACCTTGACCTTTGCATGCAAATTCACTTTTTACTTAATGCTGGAAGATGTATTACACTTTGGAGAGCTTTATGTGATCGATAGTCTTAATTCAAAGGATTATAATTGGAAAGTATGAGCATTAACTCAATTAAATGGAACTTTCCATATGACCTGACCGTACGTGACATTTGACCTAATTTGAAAAATTCGGGTACGCATTCGATTCGTCTTCATTTGAGAGCTTTCGATCGCCGCCCTTGCGGCGTCCTCGCTGCGGTCATTGGTTCGGAAGATAAGAGGGGGGTAATATTTACCCCCTACGCCGCGCGTTCTTGGCTGAAGTACCCCTACGCCGCGCGGGTTAACCAGGCCGCCCGATGCTGTGTGATTACCAATTGGCCGCCGTCATTAGTCAACTCGGCCAATGGGGTCGCAGCGGCATAGCTACCCTGTGGATCTGCATCATGAAATTGATGAATTTTCTGCGAGCTTCTCCAACTGTTTCGATAGATGGCAGCACGCTTGAGCAAATATGTAGCAGAGGGCACTACAGTAGATGTATCCCCAATATTTACCGAATACTTATTCCATCTAGGAAGAAATGCGAATACTAGAAGTAGAATCGGTAAAAACATGATTTCTAACAAAGGCTATGCGACTTTTGTGATGTTATACAGTGCACTAGTGAGGAGCATAGTTCTACGCCATTCTCGTTCGGTGTCAGGCATTTAGGTGGGTAAGCAAAATACAACGCCTATCGGCCCTTTTCACGCAAAGTACAACATATTTTAGGTCATATATTTTTGGTGATTTAAGATGTATGTCTCGCCACATGCATATTTTGCCTTTTATACCGGTGAAGCGGTCGAGGGTTGATTCATATTTATAACTTAACTAGCTATACGAACGATTTCGAAGGCTATTTTTATTTCAAAATGCATCATTTCTCTCCTGGGCAATAACTTACTAGCTTACAACATAGCGTAGCAATAGCATCATCACTATAGTAGAGCGAATTATCATCATCCAAAGGTACCGGCGGCCACCATAGGTACCGGTGGATACCATAGGTACCGGCGGATACCATATATGGCGGGCTCACGGACACCACGGTACACAGCGGCTCAACATGGTCTCCGTCACTGCACGTCTCCGTCAAGCGCTCCGCCAACTCCCGGAAGTTGGGGGGGAGGGGAAAGGAGGCATTCTGAAGTCGATTCTTCCATGCAACGTCCATAGGCGTAACGTTAAAATCCGTAAGTATTGGGGGGACACATCCCCCTGTGGCAGAGCCCCTGGTCTCCATCTCTGCACGCTAGCGTCTCCGTCTCCGCACGCTAGCGTCTCCGTCTCCGCACGCTAGCGTCTCCGTCTCCGCACGCTAGCGTCTCGGTCTCCGCACGCTAGCGTCTCCGATGACACTGGTTGTTGCAGGGTGCGCGGCAGCAGCTTTGACCGGGAACGTAACAATCCCTGTCGCTGTAACACTGGCTTCTCCAGGGCACCAGGCACGACCCCCTGCCGCCCGCACAGGCGGGCAGGCTGCCAGCGGCGAAGGCGGAAGGAAGGCGGCGGAAGGCGGCGGTGCGGACGCTACTGCGGTCAGGGAAGGCGGCGATGTACAAAAAACGGCTCCGAGCCGGGCAGAGAGAGGAGCACCAAGGCAGCGATCAGAAGAGGGAGGCGCATGGTTGGACACGGTAGGGCTGGCAAGACGATGGGCGGGAGACGAGCCGTGCTGTGGCCGGTGGGTGTTGGCTGGTGTGATGAGGAGTTTGAGCTGAAGAGGGGGTTTATATACCGCTGGCGGGGACGGGGCGGGGGCGGCGGAATGTGGGAGGAGTAACCGGTGACGTTTCGCCGATGACCTAAGTCAGTGCACCCCATACGTTGCCAAGATCCAGCAAACCCGTTGTTGGTTCGTTAGGAGAATAACAAGACCAGTGGTTTTCCGGGGGACGTCAGTGGCAGGATGGTGTTATCTCCAGGTGTCAACACTCCGTAGTCCGTGAACAGGTTCGCCCACACACATCACGGTTTTACGGTGTGCCTATCTGAGTCACTGCGCGGAGTGACGGTGGTCCAATGTCAACGGCGTACCGACTAGAACGCAAACAACGTGAGAACTACGACTGTGGTATGGTGGGATTGCAGCAGTTTTTCATGGCGTGTCGAGCGTTGAATTGATCACAGAAGTGCGTCGTCATGACAGCAGGCGAGACACATTAGTCATAGACAACAGGCGGCCAGCCATCGGTATCTGTTTCGAGACACATAGTCATAGACAACAGGAGCAGCCATCGTATCTGTTTAGAGACACAATCAGTCATAGGACAAACAGGAGACCAGCCATCGTATCCTGTTTTACGAGAACATGTGTCTATAGACAACAGGAGACAGCCATCGGTATCTGTTTTTAACGAGCATAGGTCAAATACAACAAGGCGGCCAGCATCGGTCATCCTGTTTAAGCGGAGAACAATCGTCCATAGACAAAGGAGACCAGCATCGTATCTGTTTTACGAGTGAGACACTTAGTCATAGACAACAAGGAGACAGCTCGGTTAATCCTGTTTAGCGAGACCCATTAGTCCTAGCAACAGGCCGGGCCGCCATCGGTATTGTTTACGGAGACACATTAGTCATAGACCACAGGCGCCAGCATCGGGTATCCTGTTTACGAGACACAATTAGTCATAAGACACAGGGCAGCCAGCCATCGGATATCCTGTTTACGGAGACCATTAGTCATAGACAACAGGAGACAGCCATAGACAACAGGCAGCCAGCCATCGGTATCCTGTTTACGAGACACATTAGTCATAGACAACAGGAGACCAGCTATCGGCATCCTGTTGTCTATGCATGGCTTATTTATGACTGATTTACTGTCCTTTTCATGGCTTAGGGAGTCTGGCTAGAAGTCGTGATATCACACAGATACCTACATAAACTCTATTGGGTAATTGTCGATGTCTGCAATGTTGTTTCTACTTAAGCTTGCATCAGTTATTCTCTTACTGCGTGTATATCTTAAAGCGTGTCTGTTCTGATATTTCGATAAAATACGTCGGATTTTTATTCAACGAGTTCACTTGTTATCGGAAGTTACCATGTTGGGAAAAGTTTGAATGCACAACTACCAACATAAATCTCTAGCTAATCCGTAATTCACCATCCTATAATTTATGTCCAGTTCAAATTCAACATCCAAACCACAAGAACTCCATTTGATCGTTCCAAACAATGAACAGGAGCTAGACTTTATGTAAAAAACAGCACCCGACTGGCAACCACAATCAGAGCCGCAGCTTACGCGCGCGGACAGTCACGATTAGAGCGGCAGATTGAGCGCGGCTGACGGGCCGGCAGCCCGGACTAGGTAACAAAAGACGACAGATAGAGCTGCGAGATAAGCAGGACCACGGGACCGGCGGCACAAAGCTCAGCGGTGCGGTCCCTGGAGCGATGAGACGGTCAAAATCACGAGCCACGAGTGTGCCCCTGGTGCGGCCAAGACACGCACAGGCCTCGACGAGCGTCACGCGTTAGTCCGACACGCTCCAACAATCGCCTCACGTTAATCAAGCACACAAAAACGCTCGTCCGGCAAATATCGTCCGCAATATCGCGCGCACATGTTATAAATGTACAACACAACTCATACGCATAGCCACACGTGCACACGAGAATACGACACGTGATCGTACAAAATTACACGAGCCAACGCAAACACATGAGTCAAGGTCACTGCAAATCTGCTGTTGATCGCTTCGTTGTATAATAAGAGAAGTATTTCTGTCTCGATACATTTGTCGTCGGTCTTCCCCGCACTGGTCACTAGTCGCCCAGTGGTCTAATGTCGCCCAGTGGTCTAATGTCGCCCAGTGGTCTAATGTCGCGTTACCACTTCAAAGCTGAACGACTCAGGACTGAAGGCAGCACCGGCTAACAGAAGGCACCGGACGCCTGCGTCAGACCAGATGGCATGTCAAGACAGGTCAGTTTGTCACAAGGTCACGTCATGTCAGCGTATCTGTCAGGTTCTGTCATGGCCTGTCATATAACATAGCAAAGGTGTCATCGGGTCATGTCAGGGTTCATGTCACCGTCCTAATTTCTGATTTCAATGCTATATTCACGTCCGGGCCAATCGAACATACAATGGAAAGAACTAGCTTATTGGTTATACAGTTACTGCAATATAACATTGGGACTAGTTTTAAATCAAACTATATTTTGCCAAAAACATAGAAATAACCAAGTCATAATACGGTAAAGGTCATGCCAGCCAGGTTCAGCCAGATCAGAGCAGGCCCAGGCCTCAGGCCAGGTCAGGCAGGTCAAGGCAGGTCAGGCCAGGCCAGGCAGGCAGGCCAGGCCAGGCCAGGTCAGCCAGGTCAGGTCAGTGCCAGGGCCAGGCCAGGCCAGGCCAGGCCAGGCCAGGCCAGGCCAGGCCAAGGCCAGGCCAGGCCAGGCCAGGTGCAAGCCAAGTCAGGTCAGGTCAGGTCAGGCCAGGTCAGACCAAGGCCAGCGCCCAGGGCCAGTCAGGCTTCAGACCAGGCCAGGCCAGGCCATGCCAGGCCAGCCAGGCCAGGTAGGCCAAGTAGGTCGGTCAGGTCAGGCCAGGTCAGACCAGGCCAGGCGCAGGCCAGTCCAGGTCAGACCAGCCAGGCAGGCAGGTCAGGTCAGGCCAGGTCGGCGGCCAAGGTCAGGCCAGGTCAGGTCAGGTCACCAGGTCAGGTCAGGCAGGCCAGGCAGGCCAGGTCAGGCCAGGTCAGGCAGGGGTCAAGGCCAGGTCAGGGTCAGGTCAGGTCAGGTCAGGTCAGGTCAGGTCAGGTCAGGTCAGGTCAGGTCAGGTCAGGCCAAGGTAGGCCAAGTTAGACCAAGTTAGGCCAAGTTAGGCCAAGTTAGGCCAAGTCAGACCAGGTCAGGTCAAGTCAGACCAGGTCAGGTCAAGTCAGGCCAAGTCAGGTCATGCCAAGTCGGGTTATTCCAAGTCGGGTCAGGTCAGGTCAGGCCAGGCCAGTTGGTGTCCCGTGACATCACGCTCCGTCAAGTCACTCCAGTCTACCACCCCACTCCACTCCCCCTCTATCTCCCCCCACAGTCCGCACTCTGCCCCAGATCCTCCCCGTTCGCGCTACATCTGGACACGCGACAGCCGCGTCTCCAGCTCGGTGATCAGCTCGTCCGTCCGCTCAGACTGGCCGCGGAATTTGCCCGGCTCCGGGCCGATCATCTTAATGAGCTGCGGCACGTCGTTGTAGGACACCTGCCGGGGGAGGCGGTGGTAACACAGGTGGTAACATAGGTGGTAACATGGGTGGTAACATGGGTGGTAACATGGGTGGTAACATGGGTGGTAACATGGGTGGTAACATGGGTGGTAACATGTATGGTAACATGGGTGGTAACATGGATGGTAACACAGATGGCAGCATGAGTGTTAGCATGGATGGTAACACAGGTGGCAGCACGAGTGGTTACATGGATGGTAACGCAGGTGGTAGCACGAGTGGTAACAACTAACACAGGTGGTAGCACGAGTGGTTACATGGATGGTAACATGGGTGGTAGCACGAGTGGTAACACAGGTAGTAACACATAGGTAGAAACATGTGTTGTAACTAGAGATGCAAGAAGTTCTCTCTCTCTAAAAAAAACGCCACCGCCACCGCTTATACATGAGTTGGCACCGGCATCAAGCCCGGCCACATGTGGCAGCATACGCCAGGCCCGACAGCAAGCTATATGCATGTCTACTCTGTTATGGGCAATTCCAGGACAAATCACCAAGGTAAGAGTGAAAATGTATACCACACCCCCTCCGATTTTACTCTAAAGTGTGTGTACGGGGGTTATTTTGGGCGCTGATTTCGTGTTTCTGACGTCTTATGATGGTCTCAGGTTACGGGGTCAAAGATATAGGGCACCAGAAATTGTCAAGGTCAAGCCGTCAAAACAACGCAGCACTACGTCTTGTCATTATATCCCTCCAAGACGAAAGACATATAAGAGTAAAGAAACAATATAGTCATTGAGAGAGAGGGACAAAACACCGAATATGAAATCGACAAAATTATTTACCCACCCTGAAGCCAAAATTTGACAAATTTAAATCTATGATGACCTTGAAGTGAGGTCAAGGCTCAAACATGATGTTTGCCTGTTTGCCAATTATTCTTGAAATTAACAGCAGAAAAAACAAGTTGGTTCATTTAATTGGTAGCATGCCTTGCAAAATTCACGTGTAAGAGAACAACTCCTCGGGGGTCAAAAGTGTTGGCTTTGTAATGACGTCACTTGCCAAGCAAGTTGATAAATTTACGGTTTTCCTCCAATTTAAGCATCAGTCGGAGCGTAGTTTATAGCCCCTGCTAAATAGAGTTAACACACTTATGGAATATATTAGATTTTTGGGCATAAATTACAAGACAGCAACAGAATAAACAACAATAATAAACAATACAATAATACATAAATATAATAAATAAATATGTCATTGTGGACATTCCATGCCAACGGCAATATTAGCGCCACGCTATTTGCATCTGCCGCATCACGCATTATCTGGATTTGGTTTTATAAGTCCATCATCAGTTAGCATTTGTGGATACATTGCCTCGGTCTAAGTACGGTAACTAAAAGACACTTGTTTTAAGCCATAAAATCGATTAGAGACTAATTACAAAGGAAAGAAACTTGTACCTGCGTCTCTGTGCCCAATCAACGATTGTATTACGCTATGAGAGCATGTGTATTTTTTGCTGATACACAAGAGCGAAGCCATTACATACGATTTGTGCCTGCTTAAGTGTCCTTTTCTTGGTATACTGTTTCTTAAGTTCCTATGTGGGTGCCTTCGATAGTTTTAACCCTACGTTGGTGCGCTTATTAACGATTACAACACGCCATCACTAAATGTAGATTTGGCGACCGCCTCAAGAGCGGGCATATGGAAAATTCAACCAAGATCCACACTGACCATTCCCGCAAACGTGATGTGTTAACAGCCTACAAGGGAAATTTGACCTTTTCCAACAAAATGCAGTAATTACTTTAAATCGGCCAGACAAGACCAAATTATTGTTAACATCTTACAATGTCATAAACATTATACCGAAAGATTTTGAAGTTCATCGTTATTAGTGTTCCACACTTTTAACGACTGGTTATGTTAGTAAAGGCAGTTAATTTCCGTTTACCACGAAATACGAATTGTTGTTTAAATAATAGTTTAACATATATATATAATATATATATATATATATATATATATATATAATATATATATATATATATATATATATATATATATATACCGTAATATAGGAACTTCTAGCGAAAATATCCAAGAAAAATGCACGACTTAAGCAGGCACATCCGTATTAATCGCTTTCGCTCTTTTGATCAGCAAAAATCCACATGCTCTTCATAGCGAGATACAATCGTTTGATTGGGCACAAGAGACGCAGGTAACGAAGTTTCTCTCTTTCCGAGTTGTAACTGAGTCTCTAACTGCGGATTTTACTCTTACACAAGTGTCCTTTGATAGTTACCTTTCTTAGACGAGCTCAATCACAATTGCTACTGAATCATAGATTATAAACAAAAGATAGGATGCGTGATGGCAGATGAAATAGGTGCTGCTAAATTGTTCGTTGCATGGGATGTCCATCAAGAGACGATATTAATTATCTTATATTATGTATTATTTGGTATTGTTTTATTTTTGTTATTTATCTGTTGCTGTTGTATTTATGCCAAACTAAATATCATAAGTGTAATTCCTATAGGGCAAGTGCTTTCAAACTATGCTCATGATCTTACAATTTGAACGAAAACGCGTAATTATCACTTCGCTCTGGCAAGTGACGTCCATCTAATAAGCAACTTTTTTACCCCACAAGAGTTTCTCTTACCACGTGAAATTTTTGCAAGCATCGCTACCAATTAAATGAACCAACTTGTGTGTAATTTCAAGAAACAATTCGAAACCGGCAAACATAGTTCTGACTTGCACTCACTTCAAGGTCATTCAGATTGAGATTGTCAAATTTTGCTTCAGGGGGTAAATAATTTTGTCATCAATATTCGCTTTTTTCTTACCTCTCTCTAATGATATATGTTTTTATTTTATATGTTTTCGTCTTGGAGATATAGTGAAAAACGTGTTGCGTGTTTGGACCTTGACTGAAATTTCGCGTGTCCTGTATCTTGTGACCCCGTAACCTGACGACCATATAAACTCAGAAAACGAAATCAGCGCCCAAGATAACCCAATACACCACTTTAAAGCGAAATCTAAGGTGGGTGTGGTTACCATGCCTTGGTGATCTGTCCATGAAATTGCCCTTATATATGAGACAATATTTTAACCCCGAACTTGTGCTGAGCCCGACATGAGACCGGCAAGCCTGAGTTCAGACACATCTTCAGGCGCGCCGGGCCTGAATTTAGGCCCGGCGCTGGCTCCGTGGTCCTGACATTTGCATCTCTAGTTGTAACATAGGTGGTAACAGTTGGTAACATATGGTAACATATGGTAACATGGGTGGTAACATAGGTTGTAACCAGACTTGCGCCTGGATCCCGAAGTTGGATCTGGAATTCCAGTGGATCCCTCGGCATAAAATGCGTCAGAATCTTGGATCCCAGTGGATCCCTCTGCGTAAAATACATAAAGATATAGTATTCTCCTAGATCCCTCTGTGTGAAATGCTTCAGGATCTGAGATCTCAGTGGCTCTCTAATTTAAACGAGCCTCAGATATTGAAACACAAGAAGTAGAGACTGACTTTCAAATTTGTGGCCTCTATTTTGTGTATGTAGTATGTAATATGTAGATAATTAATACCTGCAACTTACCTTGCACCAATTAGCAATAATAAATTGCCATATTCTCCAATGTGATAAAATTAGCAAAAAGTAGGTACCTACCAGCGTGCCTGGATCCCGAAGTTGGGTCTAGGATTCCAGTAGATCCATTAGCATACAATATATCAATATCTGGGATCTTTGAGGATCCCTCGGCTAATTGTATACCTTGATCTGGTGTCCCATGTGGATCCCGGGACACAGGACACATATTCGGATATCAGCTGGATCCCAGGATCCAGGCACAAGTCTAGGACAAAGACTCCGCCACCAAACAAAAGTCAAAGACTCAAAAAGACAAAGACTTGAAAAATGGGGACACCAACACTTGAAAGGAAATGATTTCAGTGAATCGACGAAATGTCTCATCTGATGGTTTCCGAAACTTCCGACACATTTTACCCATCCATCTGGCAGCGGAACACATGGTAAGAGGCAAGTCTGTACAGAGGAAACGCTCGGTTAGATAGAGATGTGTCAGAGTCACAATACTTACTCTTGTTTGTCAGATGGGTCACAAGTTATGTTTTTACGATTACTAATACCAACATTTGTGACGGCACAATATACAGCATCGCCTACAAGAAGACAAATCGTGCGGGAACAGTGAACTCAGACCTCAGATACGTACGTTTTGTTCCGCAATACTTAAGACCCTGGGTCAACAAAAGGATGAGCGTCATCGAAGACAGATGTATGTTGACTTCCATTCCAACAAAAAAACGATCACAGATGCCTTCATAAATTAAATGTTAGGGCTTGACATTTTGGTCACGTTAATCCCACAGACATTCTGGTCATTGTCCTCCACACTGTATCATGACCGCAAATCTTTATAGCTACCTGACGCTTCGGAATCACCGCACCAAACAATGCCTCAACGCCACCCAGGAAAGAATGACAAATCTGACAAAAATGTGCGGTAGGTTTTTTATTACAGTAAACATCAGAGCACAAAATAGACCCGCAATGGTTTCAAATACAAATAGGAAGTGACCTTCCCTCCATAATCAGGAACACGTCAGATCGATGAAGTGATATTCTGATGATTGGGGGGGGGGCACCGGTTGCAATGGTGGCTCACTATGGCGTCCAGAAGTGATCGCCGGGCGAAAATAACCAGGACCTGCGGATGTGATTGTTTTCGAAAATGACGTGCTTCTGTGGTAGCGAGCCTGCTCGTTAACACAAAAGGTCAGCGGCAGATTAACGGAAACGAAATAATATTTGCCTCTGAATGGGGGTTCAAAGCATTCGCTAAACGATGGTTTGCCAGTTATACTATACTATTATATAATTTCGCTTTGCTGCCTGGGGGAAATACGGAAAATACATTCAATGTGTTTGATGGTTATTTGTGCCATGATGAATGGGAATAAGTACAATGGGATGATCATTAACATGGCAGTTATGTATTTTTTAATGTAAAAAGGCGAGACACAAAGGAATAAGCTTTCACCGTTACGGCATCGTCAGATTCCATAGTTACGGAATCATCAGATTTCGGACAAAGGAATCGTCAGATTCCTTAGTTACTTAGTTACGGAATCTGACGATGCCGTAACGGTGAAAGCTTATTCCTTTTTGTCTCGTCTTTTTACATTNGATGGTCAATACAGTATCTACATATGGAAGCCACGCGATGACTGAAGAAAAGGAGTGGTCCGATATAGCGACCTTTTGTTAAGCACGCCACTAGACCTTAAGGCTCAATCGTCCGGGGTGAACTATGCGGGCCTCCGCGGGCGATCCAAGCAAGGGCCAATGAAGGAGTTAACAATCACGAGTCGACTTCTTATTCATGACGACCGCCAGAGCCTTCGGCTGTAGTCGCCATCGGCTGAGACGATTGCGCGCCTGCGATAGAGCCGATTAGGGCCAGAAAAAGGCGGAGTATTGGCTGATCGCATCTACATAATAGCTTTGTGACTTACTGAACGAGACTAGCCGGCCATCGAAAGTGGATGTGGGGAACCGCCCCCGCCCCTTGAGTCCCCGCCGGACGCCGGCCGCGCCGTGCCACCCGCCGCCGCACACGGCCGCGTGCACGGCCCCGTTGGCCCAGCCCTCCTGCCGCGCCCTGTCGCTGCAGTGGGGGGGCCGCCCTGGCCCAGCCCCCTGCCGCCAAGCAACGTTTCCCGTCGCTTCCGCGCCCGCTGCTGCCTCCACGCCCGCCCCTGCTGCCGCCGCCCGCCCCCGAGACCCTCCCGCGGCCGTCTCTCGTCGGCAGAAAGTGGCGGCCGCGGCGGCTACACAACAAACAGTAATTAGTGCCAATGTCAGCCAGTGACGACGGCGGCGGCGGCGGCGGCGGTGATGGGTCGCAACTGGCGGACGACGCGACAAGGTTTCGGGGCTAGACGGGACTTGACGGGAGCCTGTGCTGGTCCTGATGGGCCAGACGGGACTTGACGGGACCCTGCGCTGGTCCTGCTGAGCCAGACGGGTCCTGACGGGGCTTGGCGGCGCTGGACAGGACCTGGCAGCGATGCCCCGGCTCAGGAGTTCCGTGGAGACTTTCCCTGGACGCTGCTGGCCAGGGAGAATCTAATAACATCAGAAAATGGCGAAAGTTTGCCAGTTACATTTCGGAACTTTGGCGTTCATGCGATGGATTTGTGTAAAGTTTGTCATGCCGTATTTTCGAGCTGGTGGCGTGTGTGTGCCAAAATAAACGGCCTGTCGACCGGGCTGTAAAGGACGCGGAGAGCTGTCGGTTTAAGCGGTATCGATCGGCTGTAAACCTTGGGTTCTTTTCAGGCCGTGCTGCCAAGTTACGGTTAGTGATGCTATCGGGCGCCGATCAAGATCTACGACCGGTCAGCGTGCCTAGCTGGGTTTCCTTTAACGCGTGACTTGAGAAGCAAATGTTTCCGGTCTTCATGAACTTCTCTGACAATGATTATGCGTGTTTTCTCCCATATTTAGGTGCACTGATGTGCTTATAAGCAGCCTGGGATTGTGCGACATTAAACCGTCTTAACGATGCCTCTGAACCATTGTATCCCATATGTCCGCTAACCGAAGTAGTCTCTTCCGTTACAATTCGCGGTTACGGCATGTCGGCCGTTCTCTCGCACAGCTGCTGGTCCCACAGAAGCCGCCCCGTCCCGCCGCCGCGAAACCTTGTCCGCCGGCGGGCAAACACATTCATTACGCGCTGCGCCGTTTTTAACTAGCCGCCGGCGCTGACGACGTTGATTTGGCACGCGGCAGGAGGCATTTTTCACGTTTGTTGTGCATGTGTACCGTGTCGCGAGCGGCGGCGACGCTCCGGCGCAGCGCCGGATGGGCGTCGCGGCGTGAACGATGGAGGTCGGTTGTCACATTGGCCGGCGTCGCTACCGGCGGCCTCCGGCTGGTTTGGCTGGCCCGCCACGACACCCTCCGCTGTCGGTGTCTGACGTCACTGGATCTGTCGCAGGGCTGTGTAGTTTCGGTCGTGAGCCATCAGTCGGCACTGGGGTTTCGGGGGGGAGGGGGAGGGGGGGGGGGGGTTCCGAGATGGATCGATTTCAGCCGAAATTGTTCACATTTGTGCTCGTGGCTAATGCCACAGACATTTGGTGTCGAGATAGAGGGAGTTTTTATGTCTCAGATCACAAAGTGGCGCCGTCAGTCCGACGCATTCCTGGTAAAGTGGGGCACGTGTCTTTCAATGACTGTAAATGTCGGGTCTATACATTCCTTTCTCGACTGGTAATACCACGTTGTTACTGCGGTTCCTTTGATGTTTGCGGTTATGTTTGGTAGTATCAGGACTGAGATGATAAGTGTATGTTTATTATGACGTCCATACTAATGTTTTCAAAAACATTTCTGGCGTCACTTTTTCACCTTTCCTTTTCATCCCACACTCTCTTACTCCCCCCGTTCCCCCTGACGCCGCGATAAAACCGAATCCCGTATCATTCCGGCTGCAGCTTTATGTGTGGTCCGCGGTCGCTCACACGTCCTCCTCTCCGGCACAAAAACCGTCCGCCTCTCATTGGGCTCTGACGGACCACGACGCGGCCGCTACATCGCCGTTTTTATCTCCTCGTCGGCTCCGACGCACGGCCTCGACGACGTCGACGCGTCGGCCGGGCGGCGTCGCGGCCTACTTTCCGGCTTTGTCTCCGCGGGGGCTGGGCTGCGGCGGCTGCGGTGGACGACGTTGGACGATGGCAGGGGCGGATCCATAACTGCTAAAAAGTGTTGGTTTAGGGGCCAAATCCTCCCACAGCTCTTAAAGCTCTATCCACACTGGTGCGTTTTTCATGCGTTGCGTTCCGATCCGTCACGGTGTGTCTGACGTACGGCTGACGCGCTTCTCGATGCGTCTCGAAGCGTTGCGGAGGGTCACGACAGGGATGGCATAAAATCAGCTTGTTTGCATATTGGGAAAGCTATTATTTGAGGAATATTGGGTGACCGAACGCAACGCAACGCATGAAAAACGCACCCGTGAAGGACGGGCCTAAACGTAATAGGATTTCTCTTCGTTATGCATCGATATTCGATTAAAAAAAAAACACACTTTCCGTGGACAAAGTTCCGTTGATTCTCCTTTAAATCACGAAATGTGTCACTTATCAGCAGATCTCAGACGTTTTTTTGGGGGGCGTGGCATCCTCCCCTTCCCCCCCCCCCGCCCGCTTGAATCTCTCGTTGGCCACCATGCCTTGCTTCTTCGCCGTCGTTGCTCTCTCGCTCTGTGTGGCGTGGCGGCTATCACTCTGTGGTCCACTAATGGTGCAGCGCTTAGCCTCTGTTGTTCGTCCCTGTCCTCACTCAGGCTCTGCCATGTCCCCGTCCTCGCTCAGGCTCTGCCTTGTTTGCCTCGTCGCCGAGCTCTCTGGTCTGTCCTCTATCGAGCCCACACTCCGACTTTTTTTATCCTGTTGTCTCTTGCTCTGATTTCCTCTGCTCCTGTTCTGGGTTTGCTTTTGCCCTCGCCCTCTCTCTATCGCACACTGCTCAGTGCTCACTCTTCAAGCAAAGAGGAGGGCTCGTGAAGCCCCATCTTTGCTCTGTTCTATCGCATTATCCGCTCTTGCTCTGCCTCAGTTCTTGTTTTACCTCTATCTTCCATCTGCTTCCATCTTAATGACAGTGCTGCCACTTTCCTCTCAGAATCTCAACGTCTCTCTGTCTCCTTTATCCCTCTCCATTTACATATTCCCTGTATCTCATATTGCTGAGAGCGGGTTTATCCGTTGAAGGTTTGGTCTGCTGATTGCACGCCTGCAAGGGATTTCCATTGGAATTAGAACTGAATGCAGAAATAAAGCATCCCATCTCGGAACCTCTGCTTTTCCGGGTCAGATGCAGCCCGGATCAGTGAGATGTCCTCGACTCTGTACGGTATGAGATGAGACAGTGATGGTTTCTGCAATATCACGCTTCTTTCATTAGGTGTTATCTGCCGAGTCTAGACTTGAAAAATTCGCCTGTTGATATTGTTCTTGGCTCCGAGCTGGTTCTCAGAATGACATTGACCACGTGTGCTGGTTAATTAATTAATCAATCATCATTTATCACCAAGTCCAATTTACGTAATGATGTCGGGGAGAAATTGGATGAATGATTCCGGGCGGCAGACAGGTCGATCCTTTTTTTGCACAGCCGGCGCATCATGCCGATCGATCCTATCGATATCGATGTTTAGAGACGACCACGGAGATGACCAGCCAGCTGAAAATGACTGCTACGGTCCAAAGTATATTGTAACGTGCCCGTAAGGGAAGCGAAGCATGCATGCAGCGGGCGAAGCATTTTGCGAATATGCTTACCTGTATGGGGTTTTGCTGGTGTCTCAATTTTATCAACCACAGTGATAAAGGTCTGCGATCGGTTTTCTATATTCCGTTTCACCACTGTTCTCACGTTACTGTCCATTGTACTTGCAGGGAGCAGCGTACATGAAGCTTTGCTCAGTATTATTCCTCACCGTTACTGCCCCAGAAAGTAGAAACACTGTCATACCTAGTCACATATATTTCCTTAGCTTATTCGTAAACAATTAAATTCCTCCGTGATGACGCGCGCTTATAGCTTCCAACTCCCATCTTCCTACTGGTTATCCGGTGTCGGTGTCGATCTTTTGACACGCGTCCACAATCAGAACGTTCCCCTGCCCCTTCCTTCCCCTTGCACCAGATTCGGGTGTTCCATCCCCCTCCCTGCTCCCCGTCCAGAGCGGGAGCCGACTCCCTTTCAGTCACTTCCCACGGCCGTCGGAGCCGGAGCAGATGGGAGCAGACGGAGCCTGTCGTCCGGGACGCACAGACCAACGGCCGGACGCGCCGGCCGCCGATCGCACACCGTTAAACCAGACCACGGACCCGTAAAACTGATGGAAATCCATTTCCGTGGCGCGTTTACACAATTTATGAGGACAGATTATTTTGCGGGCCGGGTTCCCGCAGCCGCGGCTAATCTGTGGTGTGAGAGCTGCGTCTCCTCTGGGATGGATCGCTAATGCGAGGCGACAGCTGCTCTGTCGGCGCGTGCCACGGCCAGAGGCGCCTCGACGACTGTGTTCCATGAGCTGTGGTTTGTAGTCAGCCTTCCGGGAGGATGGGCGAAGGGGGGGTATAGAGAAAGGATGCGCCGTGGCAGGGGAGATACTTTTTCGATGTTGTTCACCTATGAAGTTATGTGCTGCGAATTGATTAAGTGCGTATGCCGAGGCACGCTACGTTAATGCTTTACCGATGCAGTGATGTTTATTTTTTATTATCGCTTGCATTCAACCGTTCGGCACTTCAGGCAACACAACACAGGCGTTTTTATATGCCCGTCGTAATGAGTGGTTGGGAATGTGTTGCGGACAGGTGGACAATGGACAGTGTTGACTAGTCTGAAAACGTCGCAAATAATAATCGACGTAGTTACCCCTTTCCTCTCCTTCCCTGGTGTCTTGCTGACCCCCGTACCCCCTGCACCTTCCCTGTACCCCCTCCCCCTGCCGCCCCCGCTACCCCCGGACCCCAGCCATTTGGCCAGGTGTGGGTTCCAGCAGGATGTTAGGAGTTCGGGATGTTAGAGCAGAGGGGACTGATAATAGTATCGCGGACGGGGTTAGGAGGCGGGACTAACAACTGGAGGGTTCCCAGCCGCCGCCCCGGCCTGCCGCCTGGGCTGGCTAGGTGCGGTCGATGTGCATTGTCGATCACTGTGAGGGCTTCCAGCCCTGTAATATGACCGCCAGTAGACAGAGTGCAGCCGGTGGTTCCGGCTGTTTTCCTCGCGATCTCGAGCACCGGCTTCCCATGCTCCCAGCGATCGCACGGGCTATGAAGCTCCCGTACTCAGTAATGGCAAGCAACAGACCAGCCAGACCTCGTCCTCTTCCCAACGTTTCCCTACGTTTCCCTACGGCGGTGGTATCATATAAAGAGATAAAGGAAACCAGTCCTTGTAATATGAATATTGAATAGTTACAATGTCGGGTCAGCTTTTCAGCTTAATTGGCAAGGTCACCCTTGAAGAAAATCCCGGTAACCTCCTATGTAGCATAGCCTATAACATAAGCAAATTGCGACAGTTTAAACCTATGGAAAGCTTTTGTCTTTCAATGTTCACAAAACATTCCTTCCAGACGGAATTCGGTGCCTTCCTGTCTTCTTCGAACACCTCCCAAGCCGAGCGTCTGTGTTTCGGCATTCCGCCACGCTAGTCTCTCTCGTGCGGTTCGTGCCGCCCCACCACCCATCACCGCCCACTGCCTCCCTACTGCCCTCCACCGCTACCGCTACCGCTACCGCTACCGCTAACGTGGCTATCCGGCTATCTCTGCTACCTGCTACCGCTACCAGCCTGTCCTGGTCCACCCCCATCACCGCCCACCCGACCTCCCTACTTGCACTCTCACGGCTACCGCTACCGCTACTGCTCACCAGCTAACTGCTACTCGGCTACCAGCTACCTGCCGCCCACCACCCATCACCGCCACCGCCTCCCCTACCGCCCTGAGTGGCCACCGCTACCGCTACCGCGCCTACCGGCGCTACCTCGGCTAACCCAGGCTACCGGGCTACGCTACCGCCTACCAGCTAACCACGCGAAAGCCGTTCCCACACCCTTTTTATTTTTCCAACCGCCCACCGCCTCCCTACTGCCCTCAACCGCTTACCCTACCATCTACCGCTCCGCTACTGCTACCTGCTTACCGCCTAACCGCCGCCCTACCACCCATTAATCACCGGCCCACCTCGCCTCCCTATCTCGCCCTCCCACCCGCTACGTAGCCCATGCTACGCAGCTTACGGGCACTGCTACTGCTGTACCCGCTTACCTGCGCGCATGCCCGCCCCACCTACACCCATCACGCCCACCGCCTGCCCTACCGCCTCCCAGCTACCGGCTAATCCCGCGCTACCGGCTACGCTACCGGGGGGGGGGCTCACGCGGGGGCTAACCGGTCTCGGCCGCCCCAACCACTCATGCACCGCCCACCGCATCCCTACTGCCCTCGCACGCTTACGCTAACCCGCTACCGCTAACCGGCTACTCTGCTACTGCTACGCCTTGGGCGCTACCTGCCGCGCCACCACCCGCATTCACCGGCCCACAGCCTCCCTACTGCGCTCCTCGGCGCTAGCCGCTAACCGCTACCGACGCTTACCTAGTTGGTCGTGCTACTGCCTAACTGCTACCGCTACCCGCGCCGCCGCACCACCCATCGCCGCCGCAAACCGCCGCTACACCTGCCACCCGTTTAGTCGGCCAGCCGCCACGCCAGCCCCGCACCGCGCACCGCAAGACCTGCCACCCGTGCACAGCCTACCGCCCCGGCCTCCTCCATGGTGCACGGATGGAGTTTGCCTAATTCGAATGTGGGGCAACTGCCCCACCAGCTTTGAGTTCGGCCCCACCAACTTTTGTCTGATTTGAAGGTTTCTTGAAGTTAAAATAGTCATTTTTCACCTTAAACCATGCACAAAGGACATATTTAATGCATAATTAAATATTAATTGGCGTAAAATTGCACATTTCATCTAAACTACACAAAACATTAAGTCAATATGGGATTTTGCCCCACCAACTTTTTCTGAAAAGCTCCACCTATGCACTAGTGATATCATTTTCCCGAAATTTCGTGACCCAAACCAATCCAATACCGAACAGGAGGCATTTTGCTTTACTGAATATTGACCGATTTTGGTTGAGGCCAAAAATGTCCAAGATTTGACCGATTTTCTAATAGTATACTTACTTATACACACTGGTAAAAATAGCTTTGTCAACATAATAATTCATAAAACGCACATGTACAGTTTCCAAAAAGACATTATAATTATGAAAAAGGAAACCAAATACATTTACAAAGCAAAATAGTTGATGCCGCAAGCAAGACCAAAGACATTTACATTAATTGATTGAATTTCGAGCAAATTGTTTATCAATTTGCTGGATAGAAATCATAATGCGTAAAAATGTGGCAAAAAAGTTAATTGTTTAAGATTAAGGTGACCGAAAAGTATCCAAAAATGTATGAGCCTGACCGACTGATTACCAAATCGGTCACACAATTTTTTCGGTAACAAAAAATTTGGCAACCGATTGACACCACTAGTTCCCACCATCCATCACCGGTGACCGCCTCCCTACCGCCACCGCCACCGCCGAGCTACCACCGCCATCTCCTCCCCGCCCCCGCCCTCGCCACCGCCCCGCTCCCGTCTCTGCCCCGCTCCACCGACCAAGCTCGGCGGGAAGTGACCGCTTCCCTCCGGCGCTGACCTCAAGGTCACGCGCCGCGCCCGCTGCCGGAAACGACACCGACGCGGCGCTGGTAGCGCTGAGACGATGCAAACTGCGCTCGCGACGTCGGCGACGACAATGGTTTAGGAGCCGTGTAGCTGTAGTGTATGGCGATTGTGAGGTGTGATTGGCTCGGCAAATTTCTTATAGATCCCGCGTCACTGTGTGTAGGGGGGGGGGTGCGGGTTGAGTACCCCTGGACGTCGTTTATCAGGGTGGTCGTGCCTGGTCGAGCTCCCCTGTGTGGTTACGGGATGACGGAGCGGATGGTCCGCAGTGAAGCGAAGCCAATTAAATCGGGACAGTCATGAATTAAATGTACTCAAGTGGAAGATATTGAGGCCGAGTCATGACTCATGAAGGTAAATGCACTGCAAGTCGTAGTCTCTAAAGCCAAGTCATGAAATAAATGGACTGCGTTCGGAAGACTGTAAGGACAGTAGAATATCTGTCTGCAAATTATTTTCAGAAGAAGGAAAAACCGATAGCAATCACAATGTCACTCACTTATTTGAGTTTTTAAATTGCAGCTCTTATATCATGGACGACAAAACTAATGTAGAAGACATGCCATTTAAATTTGCTAGCAATGCGCAATGCTGTCGTTAATTTTTTATGCGCGTTTTACCCTCAGCGGTGGCAGCTTTCCACTACCCATGACGATCACTTCACACGCCCCAATAGCCTCACCGGTCTGTGGCCGGTTCCTGGACTCAACGCCGGTTCGGTGACCTCTAATGTCACGCCACGCTTCGAGCCGGTGACCCCTGTGTCACCTCACGCCACGAGCCGGTGACTCCTGTGTTACCTCACGCCACGAGCCGGGCGATCGCCCTGTATGTCTGCGTCACGCGCTGCCGCCCTCACGACCTCAGTCTAGGCGCGTCGGGCCGTGATAAATTCACGGCTCACGAACGGAGCGGCACGGGTGCTGGACCGTGAGACTGAGTTGGTGTAATGGGCTGCGGGTAGAGCTGCCACTTTTTGGCCCGTTACTGCCCGTCCCACCTCAGACTCTTGCTACACTCAACCGTTTCCTGCTATCCACAACTCTACAGCTCGTACAAGCTGTCAACTTTGCGCAGGAGACTCTCAAAGGGAGCCTGCAATTTGTTTGTGGAACATAAGCTGTCTTCGAACAGGTGGCCCACGAATATGTATATTTCAACCCACCACAAGCGGAACTTTATGAAATCGCTCGGGGGGGGGGCTAATGTTAATTTGATATATTTTAACTCAGTTCTTACCATGCAACGCCAAAGGCCTAATGTTAAAATTTGAAATAATTGGGGGGGGGGGCTCGGGCCCTCCCCAAGAGATATAAAGTTCCACCCCTGCAACCCACCCTTGTGAGGGTTGCTTTAAGCACTATATTCAAATAATAATAAATGTATGCACTTTGAATTTATGTTTCGCAGATCAAACACAGTTTTTAAACCCGCTTATTGCCCATCTCAGGCGAAACCTGCTGAAATTATCCACTATAACCATCGTATCTACAAATTTCCCATTGGCAGTTTGGCTCGCTGTTGGTATGGTTAGTTCCACTGTGTTAACGTGATGGATATGACCTAATTATACATGTGACTCACTGAACGGCGCTGTACGACGTAACTGGGTGCTGCTGCCCATATCACCTGGCCTGGCGCTTTGAATGGCGTGAATCAGGAGTGGCACTTCAAACAGCAAACGCGATTCGGCCATATCTATTACGAACTTTATGCTCCGTATAAACTAGCACAACCCGTATCACACTTGCTGTAAATGTCTATTTCATGATCACCAGCATTAACCCTCGCCCGGGTATAAATGCGTGTCCGGGTAGGGGGGTACGATCTCCCTTGGCGTTTCGACCCTAATGGGGCTAGCTAGAGCTTTGATTAAAAAAAACGAGCGTGTTGCGTGCGACAAGAGGAAGCCATTGCCACACAATTTTAAGGTCCTTGGTCAATAGGTGACCTCTGAGGTCATGTCAATGACCCAAATGTCATCAAATCGTAAATGTTTTAAAATTGAATACTGATAGAGCCAAAATGGTGAAAGAACATCTTAGTATGTTTAAAACATTACAAATTTGAAATCATCGTCACAAAATGTCCTAAAAACTGCTAAATTCCAAAAAGGTCAGGTCATCTGAGGTCAGTGACCTCGATTGACCTGTGGAAGCGCATGACCCCAGTGGAACATATAATTAAGTAAAATGGATCCCAGATTTGAAATCAGCGTCACAAATGGTCCTAGAAACGACCAGAAGCCAAAAATAAGTCATCGGAGGTCAGTGACCTTGGTTGACCTCAGAAAAGGTCAGTATAAGTCACAATCTCAGTGGAAGCAACAACAGTCACCTGGGAACACCTGTGCATATATGCTTATGAACAACAAACACTCGGAAACTGCACATGTAACAAGAATCGATGCTACGGGACGCCAGTTGCGCCTGACATGACCTTGAGAAACAGGTCATAGGTCACAGGTCATGAAGTTGGAAGTTCGAAATTTTCAGAGTATGTTTCAATTGTTCAGAACTAGGATACTGACATTTTCATCGCGATCGGTTGATAACTACGTGAGTTATTTTCGAAAACCGAGGGGGTGGCATCCACCCCTACCCGGGCGAGGGTAAATATAGTCTGATATCATGCGAAATAAATGCCACCATAACTAGAGCAGTGGTGTACCATTGACTAGAGCATTGGTGTACCATTCACACCGTCAAATCTATAATCCCCGCTGCCGACCTCTCTATACACCCCTGCGTCGCCCCCTCTGATTGATGATCGAAACACGTGAGGCGTCGCGAACCGATGACGTCACACTCCATTTCCGGGGCAACTGACGGTCCGCTTGGTCACGTCGGTGACGACGAATGGCCTGTCGCCCCTCGGTGACATCTAATTGGTGGTCCCGAGTCGTCCTGTCACGCTGATAGCCAGCTGCGACTCACACGAGGGCTGAGGCAACGGGTCGGCTCTGTTGCTTTGGCTTGTCGCGTTGTCGCAGTCTTCTGTGGTGTGGCAGACGCGTTATGAGAAGTCAAAGGCGTCAAAAAAGTCAATCAAGTGAAACCCATCAGATGAAATCATGCATTGAGCTGCATTGCATGCATTTTCGTAGGTTCTTATGTTTACTTGAGACTACGCTAAGCATATTTTGTCATTTCTGAAGATTCATCTTTATGAATCATGTTCTGCCTATAAGAGTGGTAGAGGGAAGTCCGTTTATGGCGGAAACCAGGCATAAACTAGCTCACTGTGGGTCTTCCGGCCCCCACTGACCCTCGCCGCGCCCTTACCACCCCTGCCGTGTGCTCGATTGCAACGGTGTCAGCTTTCGACGGGGGGCGTGCGAGGGACAGGAGGGGACGCGCGAGCACCCCCTCTCCCATAGCGTATCGAACGGACCTCACGTCGCGCCTTTAATCATGTCCCCGTGTGCGCTGTCCCGTCCCCTTCCGCGTCTGATGAACCCCGCCGGCGTCGCACCCCCCCCCCTTCGTCACCCCCCCATTCGACCCCCCTTTCGGCTACTCCCTGATCTTTACTGCAACTGCACATTGCTGCCATAACGACGTCGACGCTGCGTTGCTATGGCGACGACGACGCGGCTGTTGCAGGAGGCAGGTGGCGGATCGCTGGATGTTGCAGGTGCCAGGTGATGTCGCATGTCAACGCCGCTGGTGGATGGGTGGAGCGGAAATCGAAGCGGATTTTATGGTGGTTCAAAAGGGCTTCGGAGGATTTACGTGAAGAGAGCTGACGTGTCTAACAGAGCGAGCAGAGTTTTTGCTCCGTTAGCGCTAGGTGTTGGCTGGATTTAAGAGGGCTGGAGTTTAGGGAGCTCTACCAACTGGTTACCCGTCCTCCCTAACACAGGTAACATTGTAGCACGCACACCTGCATCCCTACTGGCAGTTGGCCGGGACAACGATGCCCTGGGGGCTCATTGACTGCTGGGTGTGGCCCACTCCCACCTACCATGGAGCTCAGACTAGGACCTAGACCAAGATGGGTACCATATCTCAGACCATTGACCGTCGTGGGCTACCCTCCCAATGAGAGGCTTAACCAATAGCCATGCCTGGCCGTCCTGGCACGGCCACCGTCGGTCGATGTCGAATGCTTTGTTAATGCTGTGCAGACTATTCTGATTTTCATTAGCCTCGCCCATATATGGTCAATGGTCATTCTATAGGAGCCCGGTTGCTACCCAACTGTTCTTCTTAGTACAGGGCCTACTTGCACTTCGTCACGTCCAGCTGTCGACCGACTTGGAATATTCAGGTGGATGAATGGATGATCTGTCACTTCTGCACCATATAATAAAATCGTTACCTAATGTTTGCAATTTACAATTTTTACTCACGAAGCTTATTTTTGCTCACCATGCTTTTTGTATCGGCTTTAAAGTACAAAACCATACTCTGGATTTCTCGTTTAGCAAACCGTGCACTGAACATAATTATGTAAGTTGCGTATTTGTGTCCAGCATATATTTTATAAATGTGTTTTTTCCTAGTCGTTATCAAAATGCTGAAAGCTGCAATTTTGTTTTTCATCAAACTAAAAAGCACTACCATTATGCCCTTTCACTTGTAGGCCTGAACTCGAATTTACTCTCTTGGTCCCGTCTCTTGACTGGTTGGATGTAATCTCGTTTCCGTTCCTCCTCGCCCACTGGTCATCAGATTTTCTGCTCGGTTTGCTCAGCGTAGTATCGAGCTGGCCGGCCGTGACGGGGCGGTGGGTCCCCGGGCCGGACCCTTCAGCTGTCGCCCTCTCACAGCTGCCGCCGCGCCATCCTGCGACAATTTACAGACTCAGCTGACGACCGGCGGCGGTGGTGTGCAGAGGGGCTCGCCAGGGTATGCCAGCGTGAGGTCCTCCGGGGTCCACTGCAATCCGAAGGGGCGCAGTGGGGTCCATTAGGCTGCACTGTAGTGGGTACTAGTGTTCGCTTTGGACTATTTCTGTGTATTTGGGTCCGCTGAGGTACGCCGGTTTCAATAGGGTTCCACCGGGGTCCGTTGGGACTCAGCCGGGGTCTTCTGGCCCCACTGTGGTCCACTGGGGTCTGCTGGCCCCACTGAGGTCCACTGGGGTCTGTGGGCCCCACTGAGGTCCACTGGGGTCTGCTGGCCCCACTGAGGTCCACTGGGGTCTGCTGGCCCCACTGAGGTCCACTGGGGTCTGCAGGGGGGCTGGCACCACCTGTGGTCCACTCGGGGTCTGTTGGCCCACTGAGGTCCACTGGGGTCTGTTGGCCCCACTGAGGTCCACTGGGGTCTTGTTGGCCCCACTGAAGGTCCACTGGGGTCTGCTGGCCCACACTGTGGTCCACTGGGTCTGCTTAGGCCCACTGAGGTCCACTGGGGTCTGCTGGCCCCCACTGATGGGTCCACTGGGGTCTGTTGGCCCCACTGAGGTCCACTGGGGTCTGCTGACCCCCACTGAGGTCGCATGGGCGTCTGCTGGCCCACTGTGGTCCACTGGGGTCTTGCTGGTCCCACTGAGGTCCACTGGGGTCGCTGGCCCACACTGTGGTCCATGGGGTTTTGTTGGCCCACTGAGGTCCACTGGGGTCTGCCTGGCCCCATGTGGTCCATGTGGGGTCTGTTCGCCCACTGAGGTGCCACTGGGGTTTCTGCATGGCCCCACTGAGGTCCCCTGGGGTCTGTTGGTGTTGGCCCCACTGAGGTCCACTGGGGTCGCTGACCCCACTGAGTCCACTGGGGTCTGCTGGCCGCCAGACTGTGGTCCACTGGGGTCTTGTTGGCCCCAACTGAGGTCCACTGGGTTTTGTATGGCCCCACTGAAGGTCCACTGGGTCTGCTGGCCCCACTGAGGTCCACGTGGGGGTCCTGCTGGCCCCACTGGGTCCACTGGCGTCTGGTTTGGCGCACTGAGGTCCACTGGGGTCTGTTGGCCCAACTGAGGTCCACTGGGGGTATATCTGGCCCCACTGAGGTTCCACTGGGGTCTGCTGGCCCCACTGTGGTCCACTGGGGTCCTGTTGGCCCCACTGAGGTCCACTGGGTCTGCTACCCAACTGAGGTCCACTGGGGTCTGCCTGGCCCCACTGCTGGTCCACTGGGGTCTGCTGACCCCACTGTGGTCCACTGGGGTCTGCTGGTGTCCACTGAGGTCCACTGGGGTCTGCTGGCCCCACTGAGGTCCACTGGGGTCTGCTGGCCCTCACTGAAGCGTCCACTGGGGTCTGTTGGCCCACTGAGGTCCTAGCTGGGGCCTGCTGGCCCACTGTGGTCCACTGGTCTGTGCATGAGGTCCACTGGGGTCTCGCTTGCCCCACTGAGGCCACTGGGGTCTGCTGGCCCCACTGAAGGTCACTGGGGTCTGCTGACCCCACTGTAGGTCCACTGGGGTCTGCTGCGGCCCCACTGTGGTCACTGGGGCTGTTGGCCCCTGAAGGTTCCACTGGGGTCTGCTGGGGTCTGTTGGCCCACTGTGGTCCATCTGGGTCTGCTGACCCACTGGAGGTTAACTGGGGTCTGCATGTGTCCAGCCTGCTGGTCCCACTGGGTCTCTGGTGTCCACTGTGTCCACTGGGCGTCTGTTCGGCCCTACGAAGATCCACTGGTCTGCTGGCCCCACTGAGGTCCACTGGGGTCTGCTGGCCCCACTGAGGTCCACTGGGGTCTTCTGGCCCCACTGAGGTCCACTGGGGTCTGCTTGGTGTCCACTGAGCTGAGAGGTACACTGGGGTCGGTCCAAATCCACTAGAGGCTGGCAAATGTTCCTTACACTCTCTGAAGGCCTCTGAAGTAAGCTCAGGTCTGAACCCCTACATCGTTCGATCTTAAATCCGTTGAGGTCCGGGAGGCTACGCCTTGAGTTTTCCTTGAAAACCCTTGAGCATGTATGCTCGAATCCACCCATATGACGCCCGTGTCTGCCTTAATTCCGCCTCGATTTCGTTTCAAGTCCGCCTCGAGTTCCCCTGAGCCTGTCTGAATCCGCTCTTAGTCCGCTCGACTGCAGCGCTGAGGCTGTCAGCTGAAAGCTCACGATCAATACGACCCGGGTGGCCCCATGGCGGCCTTTTTCCAACCTCCGACCCGCTCTGACAAAAACGCAGCGCAAACAGTCAAGCGGTCGGCTGCGGCGAGGGCGGCGGCGGCGCGGCGGCGGGCCGCCCGTGCTCTTCGCCCGGTGTGGCACGCGACGCAGCGATCTCGACGGGGAGGGGAGGGGGAGCGACGGCACCGACGACCCCGACGGCTCCGACAGCACAGCCGGGACGCCGACGCCAATGAAGGATGGGTCTGACCGTCGTCGGGGAGGGAGAGAGGGGAGGGGCTGATGGGGTGATAGGGTGATAGTGGTGTGAAGGATGGGTTGTTGATGCGCCGCGGTCACACGTGCTCGAGGAATGCGGCTCGGAATAGCAGCCGACCCCGCGCTGGTCAGCGGAGACTGAAGGTCGATGGTGTGGGGCGGGTGTTTGGGTGCTGTCTGGGTGCTAATGAACGAGCAGTGCACGCCCTGAAGAATTTCATTATAACGTTAGCATTCGATCCCTTTTTCAACATGCTATCAGGTGCGGATCCAGGGGATGTAAGGGCGCGCGCCCCCTCCCCCTGAACCGGGTCGCGCCCGAAGGGCGCAACTTTTTGTATGTGGCGCCCCCTGACCGAAATCCTGGATCCGCGCCTGGCTACTCTCCTGCGCATAGGTGTAGAAAAGAAACAATGGGCCGGGCCTTTACTTTTCGGCATTTTTATAACATCTTTTAGTTTGCTTGGTGAGTAAATTGTTGATGGCTTAATGTTTGCCAAAACGAAAAGAGTCCATATCTCTCCAATAAGGGGATTGGTTTCTCTCAAAACGAGATCAAAGTTCCCCCCCTCCACTTTCCGTGACGTCCCTACCTCCCTGCTCCCACGCTGATAAATTTCAATTCGATTGCATTTTTACATGTTGCTTTGTGATTGTTGATACAACATTGGCATTTATTTTCTAAAATACCTACTTCAAATTTCCCCTCACTTGTCTGTCTTCTCTCCCACATGACACACTATTTTGCACCTACTTCCTTCCTCTCCTGTATTTCCCATGTTCCTCTTCGGGTTTTCCGCGGCTCATTTTCGCGTTGCCGGGCGCCGTCTCGCTATTGGTCGGAGGGTGGGTGCGGCGGGGGGGGGGGTGCCGGGGTAGGAGGTGCATGAGGACGGGATCAACTCTCCTCCACGGCCACTAAATTATTCCAGTGGACATCGGTGCTGGCACATTGAGACGATTCTGGTGACTGCACCGCCCCCGCCATACTCGTCAGATGGCGCTAGATCACGTTCTCCGCCTAAATGATTTGGGTTCATAGTGCTTTAAACATTTTAAAGTATTCGTGCCAGTTGATTGGTGCGGATGTGCGAGAGGCTTGGCGTACGAGGAGGAAGGGCAGGCACTGTCATGGGAGGTTGGGGAGAGACACACGCTATATGAGTCCGATACTATCGCGCGGGTGACTGCTTTGGAATTTGCCCAGCCTTGGGTGGCGCAGGGAGGCGCAGTAGACCAAGAGATAGATCGGATGTGTTTTTGATATCCGCCCCTGCTGATATCGCTTGTAAATCAAACGGACGCCGAGCTCATTATAGCTTGCTTGTCCTGGCCGTGAATTTAACTATATGCTGAAGAGGAATAGTGTAGAAAAAGTGCTAAACATCACCAGGAAATAAAAAAAAATGCATGCAGAGACCTATTGCGTGTATAACACGCTCAGTATCATGAAGTTCATTACCTACTTATGCTGTCTGCTGATAACAAGAAGCGTACCTGATAACAATAAGCGTGCTTGTTGAATTGTTGATCGAAGTCCTAATGGTGGCAGCGTATGCTACATGATGTTGATGCTATTGCTGCGTCAGCTGTATTTCTGGTTTAGTGATTTATCGAGTCGGTATGCCCGTGTGATGCCTCACAAAAACACTGATCATTTAAGCAAAAACCTTGGCCAAGTTGTGAGTGCTGTGGTCTGAATTTCTGGGAAGGAGAGTTCAAAGACGATTCGACGCATGACTCGACTCTCAAAACATACAAGGCAGCGCCGTTGGAGGGTGTGAGTGAAATCAGATTAGATGAGATTTACCGTGTCCAGGTATGTCGGGCACGTAAAACTTTCGTCTCTAAATTCTGCTGGCCAACAGGAATTGCACGATCGGGTGGGAGTTTTGAGGAACCAGCGCAACAAGCTCTGCTTAGCGCGGGTTCTGACCTCGGAAAGCCATCCACACAAAGCAATCCGACTGAATTTATTATAAAAAAAAATAAAAAATGGAACCGCTCACGGGTTTCATCTGATCGCATAGTGTCACGTTTTACTTGTTTGTTTACCTCAACAACGCCACAACACTAACCATAAACTCAAATAAACTCCAGAATGTCCTCACTACAGTTTTAATCTTTCTGACCGGCGTGTTGCCTGCTCCAATTATTACAGTTCCACCACTGACCTGACCCGAATAGCCTGCGGCTAGTTCCACCACTGACTCGTGACCCGGATCGCCTGCGGCTCCACACGGGCTACTCCGCTTCTCTTGGGAGCACCGACCCATACCCGACCTGGCCCGGCGCGGACCGACCATACCCGACCTGCCGGGCGGGAGACGAACCATACGCGACTGTTCGCCCGGCGCGGACGACCACTATAACCCGACCGCCGGCGCTCGACCGACCCAATACCCGACCTGCCGCGGGACCGACCCAACCCGACCCTGCCGGCGCGGACCGACCATACCCGACCGCTCGGGCGCGGACCGACTCCATACCACCTGCCCGGGCGCGGACCGACCCCATAACCGACCTGCCCGGGCGCATGAGCCGACCCATACCCGACCTGCCCGGGCGCGGACCGACCATACCCGGACCTGCCCGGGCGGCGGACCGACCCTAACCCGACCTGCCGGCGGAACCGACCATAACCCGACCTGCCCGGCGCGGACGACCATACCCACCTGCCCGGCGCGGACCAGACCATACTCGACCTGCGCCGGCGCGGACCAGGAACCCATACTACGACCTGCCGAGCGCGACCGACATAACCCGACCTGCCCGCGCCGACCGACCCATAACCACGGACTCCCGCGGCGCGCGCGCCAGCCATGACCGGATGGCGCCCCGCGGAACTAGCGCTTTAAATGCCGGGATCCACAAATACCCGATTAGCGTGAGCCACAGTATATCCCTGGGTGAAAGCGCCGCGCCCCGGCGGGGTACGGGCCTGGAGGCTCACAGTGGGTCGACCGGTAATGAGTGGTCGCTGGCATAGAGATGGAAAGGGTACAGGCAAGTGAACAATGGGGCTACGGAAGTCGCTATTTAAGATCAGGCTTCTGCTGGGTTTCGCTTGATTGAAGCTGAACTGGTCCGATGTCAGGTTAAGTTACGTCTGAATTACAGTTGGGATTAGAGTTAGGGCCTGATTTGCCCAGTATTTGAGGAGATGTATGTTCTAGGCGGAATGTTTTTATTTGCTTCACCGAATGTATCGATTCTATGCAGCATTGGATAATTAATGTATGCATCTGTGCCACTATAACGCTCGATCACATTAGCATTGCAAATTCAGCTTCTTTGTTATCAAATGGACTCATACAAGGGTCACAGTTTTGATTTCCCTGTCTTTCACGTCAGGGAGCTGTTGTTTTATCCAGTGCCTGTATGCATTTAGCAAGCCTAGGCCTGGCCCCTCAGCAGGCCATCTAACAGCAGATTGAACTTCATGAAAATATGTCACAGAGAACTCTAGCCTCGGAGCTCTTACTGTTCAGTTTCATGTTTTATATAATGCGAGCCATGTAAAATAGTAGCGAGGTCGAGATGCAGCTTCTGCGAGATGGCGAATGCGAGTGACGATACCAACCAGGCGCCCAAGCCAGATGAAATGCGTGCGAACCAGCCACCGCCAAGCCGAACTCCTGAAAGAAATCCAGGCCCGAGCGGAGCGGTATATGAGCGCGCGGGCAGGAAAAAAGTTTGTGTTGTTATGTTTAGCACTGGTGGTGGGTGTGTCCCGGAAGCGCAGGCCGCCGTTGGCGCGGGGAGAGTGGGGGTATCGTGTGCGCGGCGGCCCGCGTAAGTGGGCGGGGGGGAAAGGGAGATGAGGCGGGGATGGGAGGGTGCACGATGGTGTGTGTGGTGAGGGGCGGGCGTGTTGTGGTGGTGTGACTTTTCAAAAACAAACTATCGGGGCGCGGTAAGAGGCTGGTCGGTTGTGTGTGGGTGAGGTATGAAAAAATAGGAGAGGGGTTACTTTGAGAAGGCAGGTGGAGAAGGATTAGGAGTAGGACCCGGGGGGTTGTTCCCGTACACAAAAGAAGAGGATGTGCTTGGATAAATGTGGGTTAGTTGAGAATAGTTTTGAGTAAAAGGCAAGAATAGCGACGGGGCGTAAGGCGTGGCTCTGAAGGTGAGTTTATCTCGTGGTGTAGGTTTTGGAAGAGTTGCGAGTGGGCTGAAAGAGTTGATGGATTAGGCGAAGGGGAGAGAATAAATGGGGGTGGGTTGGGTGCACGAAGAGAGGGATTGGGGGAAGGGAGGCCACGAACAGAGCACCGGGGGCGGGTCCACAGCTCTGACTTACCGGCGTTCTGGCGGCGATCTGGCCCTCTTATGATAACTCGATCCGGACTCGTGGACGCCGAAGAGAATTCGTTTTGACCATATTCCACCGTTTGAACAGGAAAGCAGGTATCTAGTGGCGCAGGCACTTGTCCACTAAAGGAGATTCGCAGCCTCCGTGAAGCCTGCCGGGCGTGGACCTGCCCTCTCCCACCTCCGTCCAGAACAAATAGCTTGAGGAACCTATAGAGCAGCAGCTGCCGTTTTGAGCAGCGTTTAGTGGTGACGAGTGACGCAGCAGAATATTACAAATAGGTCCTTCCAGGCTTATCGTGTGGATACGCTGTTATCAAGCGCACGGACCATAGTGGATAGGGCACGGTGATGGAAATTCCACAGTTCAGTGCAAGTCACGGGCATAGGTTTTATCGTGCCAGAGTCATTCAAAATTCATCTTGTATCCTCTAGCAGCCTGTCTCCTAAGCGTCGGTGATTGACACAAGCGAGTAATCCTGGCTTCTGATGGGACTTAGCCCATATAGTCGCAGTGCATGGTGAAATTCTAGTAATCGCATAGCGAGTTTGTACCGGCTCATGTGCTCAATATCGGATGCATCTAAATAATCGGCCCAGTAACGTGTAACGAGCGAGCTTCCGAGGCAGGAATCTTTCGTCCGCACCTCCCGACCGTATACCCATCATGCTCAATCTAGTCTCACTCGCGAGTATCATGCGAGATTCCTGTTATTGTCGACTGATATTCTTACCACCGTGAGCCTTACCGTAGATGGTAATGGCTTGCTGGCTCTTTTCTATTATTCTCAGCTCATCTGACTGGCTCTCCTTTGAGGAACTTGTTTCGCGTGTCTCATTTTGGATGCTGTGTTTTGCTCTATCTTGCCAGAGGCTCCTGATAACTGGTGCCTACACGTGCCTCGCAGGGCTTTATTGCAATGCGCTGGAAACTTCAAGCTCGCATGCCTATGTCCGCAGGCGGCAGTTTCAGCAGGATCTCCCTCCATGGTTCTACACCGCTCCGCTCGAAGCTCTCGGCGCGCCGAAGAGACGGAGCGAGCACATCGGTAATCTCTCGCATACGCTCCGAGACGACATTCCGCGGCATCTCCAACTGCATACGGACGTTTAACGCAACTCGTCTAGTATCCGATACACTGGAGAGTTCCTGCGCGTCGTAACCGCGCCGTCTTCCATACCAGGGCCGACCGGAGCGGCGCCGAAAATCATGCGCGCTGATACGACTTGCTGACTTCTGTTTGGTACAATTCCGGCCGCCAGCGGCACCTCATAACTCCGTGCTAAGCCATCAGCCGAAGTTGAGTCTACCGTCAACTGCGGTCGGTGCGAATACAGGCGGGCCCGCCTGGGCAGGGGGCGGCGGGGTTGACGGCGCGGCTGGATGGCGACACGTCTGGTCCAATTTCGCAGTACGACTGTCCCCTCACGGATTACGTTCGCTGTATTGCACATGGTTGCCCTCGGCGCCACCGCTACGCCGCATCGGCTGGATGCATCTCTCACTCGAGTAGTTGTAGACAGTAGTGCGCAACCTATAGCTCATCTAGTTCACTTCCGACCTGGGTGGCTGGCTTCCGCCGTCACTGTGCCGACGCTCCTCGCTCTGAAGCGCCAGAGGATGGGATGGTGTCGGTGGGGGATGTCCAACCCAGAGGGTTCAGCCCACCCTCGGACACGCAGCCCCGCACTCAGACACGCGCTGCGAAGCGTGGAGAAGGCAGCATGACCGAGAGGCCTTGGTCAGGGCGGGCTGGACACTGACAGCGGACAGTGGCACGGCGGTGGATATACTGTGGGAAGAAGGTCTGGCTTTGTTGCTTCTGTATTTCCACAATATTTTGATTGAAGCTTACGTAATGTTTTACATGACATTGAACGTCTTCTGGGCGTGTTACTGGGTGCCATGTGACTTTCGTTGTTGGAGCGCCTTAAAACACCAATCATCATCATCTTCATCATGGGCGTGTTACTCGTCAGATGCATGATACTAGTTCGCCTCGAAATCCTTCTCAGATAATGTATCACACAGTTACTCAAATGCAGTGCCGTAGATACGTGCTAGGTGATGAGCGTGGTCCTAAGGGGCATCCACATCATCACAGGAGAATAGGCAATACAAGTTGGGGCCATGGTTAGTCTGCAACTCCGCTGATATTTACGGCGGGAACCTCGTTCCCGGAAGTACATCTTTCTCCCGCCCGGCTGTCTTTCCCAATTGCCGCCATTACCGTCATTGCCTGGGTCGGCTGTGTTACCACCCTCTCGGTCCCCGCCCGCTTCACCCCTCCCTCTCCCTCCGCATCCACTCCGTTCCTCTCCCTCTTCCCCTGCCCACTCGGGCGGACGGCGGAGGAAAGTGGTGCGGTGCCGGTAACCCACCCGGATCGACACGTGCTCCTCTCTGATTAGATTACCCAGCGCCGGAAGGGTGCACGCGTCAGCACCGTTTCCGCCCCTGCTCGAAGAGCCTCGAGCCTCGCTCTGAAGCGTCGGCCCTCACGCAGCCGGCTCGCAGCTCGCACGCGGCTCGCACGCGGTGGTAAGCGGAGACACCGGTTTATGACGGGTCTTGAGGTGGAGGTCGAGGCGACGCTCGACGCGTCATGATGGCCCTGCTCACAGTCGAGCCAGGCCTGGAACGACGTCGGTGGTCCCTGGGGTTTGGCGGTAATTGTGGCTCTGCTGGGGCTTCTTCGTTAGATGGGAGTGAACCTTGGAAGGAAGTGATCCCATCCGGCTTCGTATCGTCTGGCTTCACTGCTTTGGTTGGCGAAACTTGAAACTAATTAAGGTGGTAGGATGTCATCAACGTTTCAACAACGCCCAGCGGTCAGGATACAAATACATGCTGCAGACATGAAAGAGTTCTGAATTGGTTTTCATTCTTTGGTGATGCCTTTAAACAGCGCTTAGTCAATTCAGCTCGCTTGAATCGCCTTTAATAATTACATCCCACGCCGTGTGTTATGGGTTTGCCGTATCTACGAACATGCAATCATGCCAACCTTTCACCCTTCCCTCCTCTCCTGTGTACATGCTTACCCTGTGCGCGTGCAGATGCGACACCGCCCTTCGTGTTTGCTGAGTGTGCGAGCGGGGATGTCGTCGCGTGTGTTGTATCTGTCGACTCCTCCCTTGCCGCTGATGACTGCGTGCGCCACACGGACTCTGCTTCATGGCGAATGGTGATGACTGGGTGACATGCGAACAGCAGCTGGAAGCTGGGATTAGTGGCAAGGTTTTTGCTCGTGTAGCGAAAATGTGCAAAAAGGCATAATCTCGAAGTGATTAGGTACTTTGCGAGCGATGGCATGATGTCAGGATCTGGACGCACGTGTAGAGTGACGTGAACATTTTGACCGCAAACCGGACTATCGAGTTGCACCGTTGCAAGTTGCAAGTTGTAAGCAATGTTCATCTGAGACAAAAACTGCAAAGCAATGCAGTGGGTGAATAACCTGTCCATGTTTTGGAATCCACGAATTTTCTCACATCGAAATTCCACTTGTCAATCTTTGAGTTACCGACACGGGTTGCATTTCGTGCGTACCATGACGGATTTTCCGTTTACAATGCCCAAGTTCCGTGGTTTTCATTTTGAACATGGCCGCAGCTATGCCGATACCCTAGCTATGCATCGGCCAAATTTACTCCACCATCTACCGATTGATCTATTCCGATTTCTGAGGCGTGAAGCTTAGGCTTGCTTGATCAATGATCACTCCTGCAGATGACAAATGACCGCGTCTGTGCTCGCTCAGCAGCTGGTCTCCGTATGTAGTTCCCAGTATAACACTGAGATTTACACCTGGCTTGGAGAGCTGTGAGGAGGGGAGGCAAGCGGGAGACTATTAATGTGAGCTGATACGGCCGGTATAGTTATGGTAATTCTGTAACATTTGTCCGGGGGTTCAGGCGCGTTCTGTGCCAGGTGATGGCAGACGACATTGTGCCGATGGATCAGGCAGCTTTGTTGAGAGACGACGATCGGAGCCTGCAGAAGCCAATTAAAGCAACGCGACCGCTTTCGTATTACCATTCATAGTCAATGCCGTCAACTCACGCCTCACGACTTTGCTACTTGATTCGCCAAGGCCCTTATATTTTTGTCTTTGCCTGGCAGCTCTTCACTACCATACCGTCATGAAGCGTTTTAAATGGAACCCGCACCAAACAGTTACTGCCCTTGCTGCATCAGAATTGCAACATTGCAATGTTTGCGTTATCATTTATTTTGTTGTTACATCATACATGTCCAGAGTATTAGTTCATTACGCTGTGGAAAAGAACGCTCGCTCTTTAATTAATGGCGTCCCTTGCTTGTTATCGATCCTTTAGAAACCATTTGTCATGCTCTGCTCGTTAAAATTGTTCTTTGGAAGGCGAGGAAAGGGCATTAATCTCACTGGAAATAATTACACATCCAGTGGAACTGACGAAGCCATTTCAGTTAAAGGCATAGACTGTTTTTGTTGCATATGCACCGGCGGATCCAGAACAGCAAAAAGACATTGTTTAGGGGCAAAACGTCATCTGCTTTCGGCTCGTCGTGCATTGAGGGCCGATTGAAAGCAAACATTGCTTCGAAGAAATTATTAATGGTTTCCTTTTTAAATCAGAATATGCGTCAATGTTCGGTCGATTTCTGTCGTTTTGGGAGTCACGGCTCTATGCCCCCTGGATCCATATTGCCGTCTTGGCGCGCATTCGGAAGCCTGCATTAATGTCGCTTAGCCATTCATGGCACTTGGCCATTGACGCCATGTCACATACAGCCAGCTCCATATAAGCGGATTACTAATGGATGTAACCGAATACACGTAATGACGAAGGGACGGTTCTACAAGTGTTGGGGAAATATGAGACGGATTAGGTTTACGATTGCTTACATCAATAATTGGTCATGTCTTCTCGATACATGGCCATTTTAACTACTTTGAAAAACGCTTTCAGTTGTTATTTTTAAGCCCATTTCAGCCATTCCTTTCAATTTTGCCTCGTCACCTGGCGTCGGATATAGTGTTAGCAGGTAATTGTGCGTGTGCGTGGGGCGGGGGCGGCGGCAGTTGTCGCGAATGCTCCTGTCGGTCTGCGTGCGTTGGAGGGGCTTCCTCCGCACGCAGCATGGACGCGTGCCACGCTCAAACGGTCTCCTGTGCGGGTGTGCGGGAGCGCCTAGCCGGAGCGCGGGATGGGCATGCGTTCGGCCTGTGTTTGATGCCCATTGGTGGGCTTCGTAGTTGCTTAAATCGGCTTTCATCGCACCATTTAATGTGTCTGCTGGAACAAGTGAAGCTTAGTCCGTTTGTTTGTCTGACAGCGGTTTTCGATGAACGTCGGCTTTTGGGATTATGGAGGCTTTATTCGAATGGAAGCAATAGTGTCTGAAACACCCGCTCCAGAATTTCTACGAAATCTGGGAAATAATTTTGGTGCCGATGAATCCAACGCACACGCTGGTAACCGTCCACCCAAATTTAAAGTAAAATCTGACCAACATATTATTCGGAACTAGTGGTGTTAACTATTAATTTGCATATCAGTTGTGTTTTGTAATACCTCTAACAGTAAGGCATAAACGGGACATGTTTGAGACACCTTTCCATATTAGTTCATGCTCCATGTTCCATAAAAGCGTTAACCTGGAATCCACCCCAATCCCTTTCATTGATCATCATACAACATTATACATCATACCTTTCTAGTCGATATTTATCACATTCTAGCTGACCTGTTGTTGTCGTCACCGCTTGGTGTTATTTTCACACAAAAGCCTTCTGTTGCCCTCCCGACCGGGACCATCGATTTTAAGCGTCGCTACCGACGGCCGGCCGGCCGGCCGGCGTGTCGGTGAGGTGGTGGGTGGCCCTCCCAGGCCCAGGCCGCCGGCCGACACACCGTGTGACCTCGTATTGAACGCAGCACGAACCGCGTGAACTGACGTGATATACATCCATTCCACGGCCGCTCGACTGGCTGGTTTGGTTCCATGAAATGGCTCGGAGAGCGTATTATGGATGGAAGCTAAATGATCGAATTTGGACCGTGCTCGGCGGTTCTGGTTTCAAGTAGATTACAGGATCGTTATGATGTATTGTTTCTGTTGTATATTTTGTGGATTTGGGTGCGGTTGAACGCATGCATGCATTTGTCGTACATACACTTGAAGTACTTGTGTGCGCTCAAACATCACATTCTTGTTGGCATTTAGTGTCATGGCTACCACATTACCTCCCCATCCTCCAGCCCATACACGTGTCCTGTTAGTGCATGCCCGCGTGCTGAGGGGGAATGTGTGATAGATAGCGACTAATGGCGATGCGTGCCCATTGGCACGTGCCTGCTGACCGGGAGGAGTTCCCCCGCGGCTATGTCCGGCACTTCCGGAGGAATTATTTAAACACCGTCAGGAGGGGACAGATTTGGCGCCCCCCCCCCCTCGGGCGTTCCCTGCGCCCCTCGG